>WSFP011378877.1:0-29934 GCA_009831015.1 Picea engelmannii | reverse complement strand
CTGCTCCGATGATTTTCTCAGCCTCCTCTGTCCAATTAAAAGACTTATGTTTCTTCTTCACAATATCCATCATGGGTGCACATATACCACTAAAATTTCTGATAAACTTTCTATAAAAACTTGCTAAACCATGGAAACTTCTCACCTCAAATATGCTCATGGGTGACGACCATTCTTTTCTCTCACCTTTTCTGGATCCATCTTCAATTCATTTGAAGAGATCACAAAACCCAAGTATATGAGATCTGTCTTCGTAAAATAACTTTTCTTCAAGTTTATTAACAACTTTTCTTGCTTCAATTTCCTCATTACTAATGTCAAGTGCTTTAAATGTTCTTCCTCTATTTTGCTGAAAACTAATATATCATCCAGATATACAATAAAAAATTTACCTATGAAGTCCTTCAATACTTCATTCATCAACCTCATAAATGTACTTGGAGCATTTGTCAATCCAAATGGCATGACTAGCCATTCATACAAACCTTCATTTGCCAAGAATGTTGTTTTCCATTCATCTCCCTCTCTCATTCTTGTCTGATGATATCCACTCTTCAAGTCTATTTTTGAAAAATAGCTTACTCCACTCAAACAATCCATCAAATCATCCATCCTGGGTAAAGGAAATCTATACCTGATAGTTATCTTGTTGATGGCTCTAGAATCTGTACACATTCTCCATCCCCCCTCCTTCTTTGGACTTAATACAGTTGGCACTTCACATGGGCTTAGACTTTCCTTGACAAAACCTTTATCCAACAACTCTTGAACTTGAGTTTTAACTTCTTCATTCTCTCGAGGTG
This sequence comes from Picea engelmannii, assembly GCA_009831015.1. Classification (NCBI taxonomy): domain Eukaryota; kingdom Viridiplantae; phylum Streptophyta; class Pinopsida; order Pinales; family Pinaceae; genus Picea; species Picea engelmannii. Next base: position 29,131 of record WSFP011378877.1, on the reverse strand, counting down.
TCAACCTATATGCTGCTTTATTTGGTAAACTGGCTCCTGGAATCAAGTCAATATGGTGGCTAATACTCCTAATAGGTGGTAATGAGTGAGGCAACTCATCCACTTCTATTTCAACAAAATTCTCCAACAATTCTTTTATTTCTTCAAGTAAATCATCCACATAAGTATTGGTAAGGATAACTCTTGGTTTCCTTACTACAACAAATTGCATTTCCCGATCTTTCTTAATCCCCTTCAAGAGTTCCTTCCCACTCATGATAAGTATTCTTGTGTTGGCTTCTTCCTTTTCTTTATTCTCTTGTATTGGCAGTAACATGTGGGTTCTACCATTCTTTTCCAGAGTATAAGTATTTTTTATCCCAGCATGAATAACATTCCTTTCAAACTTCCACGGTCTTCCCAACAAAATATGACAAACATCCATGGGAATTACATCACACAAGATCTCATCTTTATAGCCTCCTATTTTAAATTCAACTTTGTATTGTTGACTTACCATTACTTGATGTCCTTTCTGCAACCATGATACTTTGTATGGACTTGGGTGTGCAATTATCTCTAGCTCTAGATTCTCCACCATCTCTGTCGATACTAAATTATCGGTACTCCCACTTTGTAAACTTGCAAACTTTGTCCTTTGTCTTACAAGCAATCGTGAACAACCTCATCTGCTGAACTGAGTCTTCTGTTTCTTTCTCTGGCTTTAGAAGAACTTTCCTCATCATAAGATTTTGCCCTCCTTCTACTACCACATTCTTCTGGGCTTCAGAAATATGTGCTTCTCCTCATCCTTATCTTTTCCTCTCGGGACATTCCCGAGACATATGTCATGTCTTTCCACAGGCATGACACTTAACTCCACCTCCTCTACTTCTTCCTCTCCCTTGAGGAAAATAATTTCTCCCACCAAATGGTCTTCTTTGGGAACTTCCTCCTCTTTCAAAATGACCATATGATTTCTCATTATCATCCTTAGCTTTTGGTTCCTTATCATAAACAACTCCCTTACCTCTATTTAATCCTCTGCTTATGTTCCGCTGACTCCGGTTTCTGGCCAACTTTTCTTCTTCCTTTAGTGCAATCTGATAAGCATGTTCCACTATCCTCATAGTCATCATACTGATTTCATCCTGAATTTCATACCTCAAATTGTTTATATACATGGAAATTTTTTCATCATCCTTCTCTCTTTGTCCAGTCCTAATATTTAGCCTATAAAATTCTTCTGTATACTCTTTCACTGTCATGCCTCTCTATCTAAGGTTCTGCAATTTTTTGAACAACTCTATCTAATAATCCCTCAGTATGAATTTAGCCTTCAGTTTAGCTACCATCCTATCCAAATTCTTTATCTTTTGTTTGCCTTTTCTCCTTCTTTATGCCTGCAGTTCATCTCACCACAATGTTGCGTGTCCTTTTAATCTCGTGACAGCATGTCTCACCTTCCTTCCTTCCTCGACATCTTCATAGTCGAAATACTTATCCAGGGACCTTATCCAATCCAATAACTCTTCGGTATCCAAGTTACCTTCATACATTGGGACGTCCATCTTTGCTCTAGCTCCCAACTTCACAATAACTTTCAGTAAGTGTTCTTCAGCCGGATCTTCCCCTATAACTTCTTCAATTTCTATTTCTTCACTTTCTGCATCACTGGCATCTTCAACGACACATTTTCTCCTTTGTATTGCTTCCATCACTTCCAATCTTGTGTGAAGTTCTCTTACTTCTCTTCCTACAACATGATTTGCTATAGGTGGTCCTGTGAGTACTCTCGGCGGCACCGCTTCAACTGTTCCTAACACACTGAGTTCAACTTCAAATATTTTTCAAGCTATGATACCACTTGGTGCAGACCCCCCTTATCTCCAAGGGCTGCATGACCTCCCGATCTTAAGATCTTCTCAAGACTCAATTGAAACAGTCTTCGATTCTCTGCTGGAACCTCTAAGAAAAAATCCACATGTCTTTGAAAAACTTGTCCTTCATGAACAAGTGCTAAAACACAAGTCTCCTCCACATGACCATGCCTTGTGACCACACGCCTATCCAAAAAGGCGCATCGTGATTTTCGCGTATCAGCTATATTAGTCAACCGATTCTCCTTCCTTCGAACTCTCGAGTCCCGAAATTCTGACAAGAGCCTAGCGCATGCTAGCTCCTCCCTTATCCTTCACCCATATGACTCTTCTTTATAACCTAGGGCCAATATTTCCGAGCGTGTTGGGATTTCACGTATCAGAACTCCCGATGTGATTCACCTCCATTCTCTCAATACCTGAAATTACAAAAATTTCGGAACAGATGAATGGTCCACAATAGCTCTCCAGCCAACGACTATGATCAAATCATGATTTCTCATTTCACGAATTCTCACAACTCCGTCCTTTGACCTTTCCACTCTACGAGTCAACGAAATGATGATCTCTTCCCATGTGTCCCTTCCGATGGACGATCCCGATGATTTCTGGATTTCACAATCTTCACCCTACTTATTCCAAATCCTTGTTTTTGCGAAATTCTGATAACTCCTTGCAACTAACCAGTGCGCTACTTCTTTGAGATATAACAACTTGAAATATTTCAGCTCTTTCTGAATGGATCTTGACCCTCGATCTTGTCCAATCTTCAAATTATTTTCTAAAGGATTTCTCCCACTCAATCCTCCGTACTTGTCCTTCCTTCGAACTTCAATTTTCTGCGCTCCACCTTTGAGCACTTCAACTCTTTGAAACTTATAAATTTTTCTAAGTGTCTCCTCTTGAGACTTAAAACCACAACTCCTCCTGAGCTTCTGGAAATTGAAACTTAAATCTCGCCCCTTAGCACTCACTTTCACTCTGTGTCTTCTTCAAAAGATGTTCTAACACCCTCATGGCATACTCTGCGCTCAACTTCCTGAGCTTTCAAACTTTAACACAAGTTTTTTTCTACACACACTCCTTGCGCTCGATATGCACACTTTGCATATGAAAATCCTCCACTATCTCTTTTGAGCTTAGCTTGGTTACAGACACTTGAGTCTTGTAACCCCTCCTGCCTCTAGCTCGGGTGAGACTTCATCTGCTTCATAGGTGTTGTCAAAAGGGTTGGTATTTAGGGTTTTGTAGGGGGTGTTGTTGAAGCGTTGAACCCTGGGTATGCCCCTATGCCAACAACCATATGTCGCCCTGGTTCATAAAAAAAAATTCCCACTTCACCCATCCAAAGTTGCGACTATCAAAGCTGAAATCAATAAGTTACGCACTGATGGGTTCGTTTACCCCATTGCATATACCTCATGGGTTTCCAACCCATCCTTGTTAACAAAAAACAGGACATTATTCACGTCTGCCCTGACTTTCACGATCTCAACCATGCTTGTCCCAAAGACAAATTTCCAACCCCTTTCATCGACCAAATTATCGATGACTGTGCCGACCATGAGGCATTGTCCTTCATGGATGGGTTCTCCAGCTAAAATCAAATCCAAATCCATCCAACAGATTAGTATAAAACCACTTTTACTACCCCATGGGGTACCTTTGCTTATCATGTCATGCCTTTTGGAATAAAAAATGTAGGTGCTATGTTTCAACAAGCCATAAATTATGTTTTCCATTATCTTTCTCGCATCATCTTCGCTTATTTGGACAACCTCATTGCTATATCCAAGAAAGGAACTGAACATTTTGACGACTTACACATCATTTTTCAACAATGTCGCCAATACAATATCCGCTTGAACCCCCTCAAGTGTGTATTTTGCGTCACTGCCAGATGCCTTCTTGGGTTCATCGTCTCCCAACACGGCATCACGGTGGACCCCCTCAAGGTCCAAGTAATCACATAAATTCCACCACCTAGGAATTTGTGCCAACTGCAGAGTATACAAGGAAAAGCTAACTTTTTATGTCGCTTTGTCCCAGATTATGCCACTCATGCACATAGTTTCCTTCGCTTACTGCATCATGATATCCCATTTTGATGGGATGAACATGCTCAAACCACTTTTGATGATTTAAAAGTGGCCCTATCCAATGCCCCTTTGATTAGTCCTCCAGACTATGATCGCGATTACATCCTCTACTTGTCAGCCTCAGCTGTCTTAGTAGTAGGAGTCCTCGTCCAACTAGGGGATGATGGGCGGGAACATGTCATTTACTACATCAGTAAAATTCTTTGAGGACCACCCCTGAAATACAATCATGATGAGAAACTCTCCCTCTCAGTTCAAAAACTGCGTCACTATATTCTGCTGCGAACTATGAAAATCGTAGTGGATTCCAAACCCATGAAATACTTGATTAGTTGATGACAGATTAATGGTAAATTTTCCCTATGGATCATCATCCTTTAGGAATACGACCTAGATTTCTCAACTCCCAAAAGTAAGAAAGAACTTGTTCTCGCCGAACTCATTTCGACGTTTCCCTCAGAGACTAAATCTTCACCCGTCAATACGGATTTTCTCGACGAACACCTCTTCTTCATCCCCTCCAATGACCCCTGGTATGGAGACCTTCTCGTCTACCTTCGGACATAGAAGTTTGGATCTCATCTTTCTCGATAGGATCACCTGTGCATTTGCCATCAGGCCCCTCGATACCTCCTCATCGGTGATGTCTTGTACCGACGTGGGGTAGACACTATCCTCCGCCGATGTCTGACCATCGAAGAAGGTGACAAAATCTTGAACGATTTCCATAGCGGTGCTTATGGCGGCCACCTCTAAGGTAAGTCCATTGCCCAAAAAATAGTTAAAGAAGGATACTTTTGGCCCAAACTGTTTCATGACTGCATCCATGCTGTCAAGCGATGTGACAAATGCTATCTCTATGAAAACAAAGCACGAGTGCCACCCGCTCTTTTACATCCAATCATCACTGCCTATCCCTTCTACAAATGGGGCATAGACTTTATGACTTGCAATCCTCCATCCAGAAATGGACACAAGTACATTTTCATGGCAGTCGATTACTTTACCAAATGGGTTGAAGCGATGCCTACCTTCAACAATACCGCTGACACAACAACTCATTTTTTCTTCAACCACGTCATTACCCATTTTGGAATTCCACTTCAGTTAGTATCCGATCACGGTAAGCACTTTGAGAATGGGATATTCACAGAACTCTCCTCAAATTTAGGCTTCTCCCATAAGTTTGCCTCCCCATACTACCCTCAGTCCAACAGACAAGTCGAGGTTGTCAACAAAGTCCTCAAAATCATGCTACAACGTATTGTCAACAAACATAAGACCAAGTGGCCTCATATGATGTTTTCAACATTACGAGCTTATCTCACAGTACTCAAAACTGCCACCAGTTTTACACCGTTCTACCTCATCCATGGGATCGAAGCCACCCTCTCTATCGAGTGAGAAATTCCCACATTACACACTGCCATCGAGATATTACCTGATATTGCTCCAATGGAGCAGTGCTTGCTGACCTTAGAGTCACTGGATGAAGACCGTCAATCTTCATTATAGAACAACGAGGCAACTAAAAAATGGTCCAAATCCACCTTTGACCGCCATGTCAACCTTTGTTCATTTAACGAAGGAGATATCGTCCTAGCTTACGATATCACCCACGATACTCTTGGTCATGGGAAATTCGAATCATTATGGCATGGACCCTACATTGTCCAACACTGCCTCACTAAAGGCACATACATCCTGGCCTCTTCAGAAGGCTACCCTCTCAAAGAACCCATCAACGGGTTGTACTTAAAGAATTTTTTTGCCTGAGTGTAGCCATTCTACACTAGGATTTTTCTTTGTACACATTTGTAGAGTTTTTAGTCTTTTTTTTTCACCTCCACTCCTCATGTCCGATCTACCATCCATGTTATTGACAGATGCATCCTCCATCGCCCTACCACATTGGTTACGCTGACGGTGCTAGCCACTAGACACAAAATATTTCTTTGCCGCTTGGGCCCTCTATACCCCCTCACATGAACCACTCCACTCCAATGACATATGTTTGGGCTCAACCAACAACATCCAAGCAGAATACATCATTGTCATTGGTCTCCTCACTGAGGCCAGTCACTGCCACATTCGTCACCTTAGATTTTTATTAGATTCCCAGCTTGTTATCCTACAACTCAACAATGTATATCGTGTCTGTGATCCTTACCTCTTTCACAAATACCTACAAGTTAGACTCTTATCTCAAAACTGTGATTCAATTACATTTACACATATTCCATGCCAATTTAATCAAATAGCAGATAATATGGATAACCTAGTGTTAGATTGGCATTTATCACATCAAGACATCATCACATATACATAATCATCATGCATCGGTCACAGCATATAGATTAGACCTCATCAAATCATCAAAAACATAAACACATGTAGACATAACAAAGAGCCAAAATATATGTATCCATATATATATATATATATATATATATCTCCTCCAAAGTGTCATAAATGTTTACAAAATACAAAATATACATCACCCGTAGGCCAATGAGTTCCCTCACCCCTATAGGTACAAAATGGGTACCCCCTACCCTATACAAAATGGATATCAACTACCCTATACAAAATGGGCTCGCAAGCCTATACAAATAAAAAAACTGACACTCATGGTGCCCCTTGAGATCCCCCCTAGGTCATCTGTCAGCTGGAGGTGCCCCACCAGTTAGGGGTCCTCCAGGTCCAGGGGGTAGTTGGCCATTCATCGCTGCCCCCGCTACAACTTCTTGACAGATCAAGGTCCATCATTCTGCCGGTACACCCACACACTGCTCCAGAAACCTCTCATCCTAGATGTGGGCCCATGTTCCCTCTGAAACACCATGTAGAACCTCCTTGAATCATCGATGAAGGTCCTCCATCCCCCCTCCAGCCTCTACCCGCAACTCATGCACTGGTCCAACACTAACGTCATCAAATCTGCACCTCTGGCCTACCCTCGACTCATGTGCTGGCCCAACACTAGCATCATCTCTCCTGCACCATTATCCTACCCACGACGTTTGCACTGGCTCCTAGCGAGTCGAATCCCCTACCATCTCAACCTCATGGCCTCAGGGCCCCACATATACAAATAGAAAAACCAAAGGTAGAGTCAGCATCCATATATACATAATCATATTCTACACAAAACATAAATACACAAACATACCTCTTTGGTCCCAATCCTCCCCTGGAGGCAACATCATGTCCGGGTCATGCTGGTAGTCCATACCATCGTATGGATACCATATTATCACCTATGGCATATGATGCCACATACATGCCACAGTGGCTGTGAAGTAGTGGCCACCCTCTCTCCCCCAGGACCCTCTCTACAATCCTCAACTGACTTCCCGTGATCTGCTGAGTCGCCAAGGATCCATAGATCCTCACTACCATGGCAACGATGTACTGAGAAAATATCTCATCCATCGCCTAGATATGAATAATGAAACTTGACATCGGGTTTGGTCCCGAACAATAACGTCGTGCCATGTCCACCAATCACACATCCCCCGACAGCTGGGGGTCAGCAGGCAGGGCCATCCCTCGAAAGGGGAGCCCCCTCAGAAAGTAAACATCCTCCACATATAAGAGTGTCAGCTGCTGTCCCCTAACAATGAAGCACCGCAGATCAATGCTCCACATGGATATCAGATACTAAAGCATGAAATCCTGCGACCGTATCAAAGGCCACTCGAAGAACATGAGAAACCAGTAGGATGCCAAGTGTCTCTGAATGCCTAGCTTTTCTCACACTGCCTCTTAGAGGCTCTCCCAGTCTCGCTCCCTCCAGGGGTCTGGCATAGTGCTCCCCCATCACAATCTGATCACCTACATCCACACAAAAACACTTGGTCAACCCTCATCATTTATCAAAAACATAAAAAAATTCAAAATTCCAAACACCCTTAGCTTCGCCTCCAGTGCACGACTTTCACCCACATAGGTGCACACATGTGCGCACCTGTTCGTTTCATAGCCTAACACTAATGCAAAGCTGTCTGTGAAACAAATGCACATCAATACGTAGCTTTCACCCTGACATGTGCGTAGACATTCACACCTGTTGTCTACACAACTGTGCACTGATGCACAACTGTATGAGAAACAACTGCACACAATGCACAACTGTCATCTTAACAGGAGCACATCTAATGCATGCCTGTGTTTTATTTCCCCATGCCCCTATGCATGGATGTCTCAAGAACAACTACACATTATGCACGAGAGATGGAATTATACCTGTGCATTTGAGCACGAGTATTCTTCCTTCTCCCACGCATTAGTGGGCCCACCCCTAAACCTGCACTTGTACGACCCTCTGTATGACACCTAATTAAAAACTAGGAAATTCATTCTATGTAGGAATATGGGACCACTAACCTTATTCTCGCAACTCCCAGATCGATCGGCTTTAGCTCCCATGATCTCCAAATCCCCTCCAAATATGCTCGTCAAATCACTATAGCAACGTGTACGAATGAGGTGGCATTGTGGGCCCACCAGCCATATATAGTCCCTTTTGTCAAACTTCCACACTCAGTTACAGGAGCCCAGAGCCTCTGTATCTAGATCCGTCTTCAACCACGGGATCATGGTCCCTCCATATACACATTCACATTCCCCGAGTCACCATCTGACCTTGGCCCTAGGGGAGCATTTTTCTCACATCACGTCCAGGTACGCATGCTCATGTTAAAAATTATCAAATAACTATTATATGTTATTTATCATCAGATATTGTTCACATTAGGTATTCAGTTTTAATGTGTACATGTACTTGGTCATAAAAAATGACACAACCCCTCCAGGTATATGTTCGACACTGGCATGTAATCATTCCCTTTGAATATCAATTTCATCTCCCAGCCACACCCTTCAATATTCACCTTTAGGGTCCTTACATCCTTCTCTGTAGTACCGTAACCTCTGTTGCATTTTGGTACTGTCACCCGGTAGCACTCTCCCCCACATTATTTGTCCCATTCATAGTTTCCTTTGGAAATTTGACACTCATGCTGCTTTCACCCTTTAGAGATGGGAGTCCCGATAATCTTATGCACTTATAAGAATAAGCCACATACTTCTTCTCATCATATTGCTAGCTTTCCCAATGGGATCCTAGACTATCTCATCTCGGTTCTATTTGAATGCACCTCCGTAGTATCATTAACCCTCCATTTCATCCACCATCAGTTTTCCCATCTGCAAATTTCCCTCCATTCGTTTACCTCATATAGAAACCCACCCATGCCCCCCCCACCCTCCACCAGTTCTCTTTGCAACTTTTTCCCTCACAGGCCGAGCCATATCGCAATGGGGCACCCGTTTCTGTATCTGTACACTCATCCCAAATTATTCTTTATTTATTTGGTAATTGTAAAAATACTTTATTTCCAACATTTACTTAACTTTTTTTCATCACCTTTGATGACCTTCTTTTCTCGGCAATGCAACCCATGTCACCCTTGGTTGGGTCATCCACTCTCCTTTCCTCATTTCGACATCGTTCATGAACCCTGAGTATCCCAAAGTCCATGTACCCCTAATCTCTGAGTTTCTCCACTTTGTCAAGCCTCTGGCACAATTTCACCCCATATCCAGTCATCCCCCTGACACTAGATACAGTTTCACGGTTGCTGCCAAATCATCCTTCAAACATACCCCCAACCAAGGGTAGTCTTGAGTCTCACTGAACCTTGACTTCGTTTATGTACCGTATCAGTCCCTGATCTTATTACCATGGATTTCAGGAAGTCCTTTGCTTCTTAGAGTTGCATCCCCCTTTCTGTTGACATCAACACAATTTCCAGAAGGGAGACAATATATTGACTCTCATTACCCTTACAATGATGAGTCTCAGATGACACAGAGAGAATCATCATTGCTCCTTGATTCCGTTGACCCCCATAACATTCAACTTCAACGAACTCTCATGTTACGATGGATCTTACTATGTGACTATTGCAGTTGTTTTATACCAGCCGAAGACCTCTGAATTTGTTAGGCCATCAATGCCTATGAGTCATCGACACTTCTTACAGGCGTCCTCGCCTCTTTTTAGAGTATGTTCACCATTCATAATTCTCATCTATCATTATCAAAACTGCCCCAGAGGGCGATGCAGTTATCTACATTAGCATACAACTTCAATTAATGTCTCACATTTTGAGTTACATGACACGAGCATGGGGCATGCCCGCCTTGTTTGTATACATATTTTATTTTTTCCCGAGAGAAAGGTTTGAGTCCTACAATTTCCCTTCTCCCTCCAATAGATCGCTCTTACAGTTCCTCTCAACACTCTTCATTACAATGGCACTCTCATTAGAAGAAACATTGATGTATTTCAGCTATACATACCCTCCTAACCTCACACATCAGGGGGCATCTTTTATCACTAAAATTTCGTCTGCAACAATGCACACAAATGGTTACAGAAATACAACAATTACAACAACAATTAGTTCACCTGCAACACCAAAACGCATTTCAAAAGGCAAAAACTATACAATTGGGAAAAAATTGACATGCGCAAACCCACTAAAGGAAGTGCGTGCATAGTGCGCGGGACAACAAAGCTCGTAGAGCGCATAATGTGCCAAATGCGCGACTGTGTACGAGAAAAGCCACACACTCTTGTGAACGACACATTTATGATTCTTGTCGCTCCCCCCACCACTTATGGACCAACTCCCAACTTGATTTAAACTCCATATCTGAAAAATATCCGAATGGGGGGTTGGTCAAGGACCAAAGGGTGCCCTAAAGGGCCCCTTGTTCACACTAAGAACCAATTGAATTTTTCCTTGAAGAAATGTTATAAATGGAGGCCATGCGTGCACTAAGAAACCAATATCTTCATAGTATTGGTATGCTGCCTCAATTCTCCCTTGAGAATCCTTTTTTCTCCTAGAAGTATTCAATCATCATTACAATAGGCCATTCCACTCACCTCTTGAGGGAATAGGCATTGATTTTCTTCATCATTTCCCATCTTTCTTCCATTGTAAGAATATCTCTCCTTTAGAGAACTCAAGAGCCCTCCCAAGCAGGAAGAGGGGACTCATAAGTCCTCATTTTCTCTACGTTTTTTCTCCAACTAATATAGTTATCCATTGGTGGCATAATCTTGGTCATTGGTTGATTGTTTATGGTTCTAAGTTTCTTATGCATTCAAGTTTTTATTTCCTTAGTTTTTTTACTTGTTTATTTCATGTGTTTGACTTGTTTAATCTACTCACTAACTTCTGTGTTGTCTAGCAGGCCTAACTAGGCATGCAAGTGCCGTTGTTTTGCTCACCCAAGTGACAAACCGAGAACAACACTTAACCCCAAGGGAATATTATAATATATTTTCCTGAAAGAATAAGGTTTGGGAAATAACCCATGTTATCCTAAGTTCCTTTGGGGAAAGGAACGAAATGCAAGTGGAGAGGAACGAGTTCCCAAGAGAGACATGTGTCAATATTGGCGCATGTAGTTTTATGTGGGAAAATTAGTCATTGTGGGGCTCGCTATGCCATTATTTCGATGCTTCCCATGTACTCACGCAATGAGACACTGAGCATCCATGCAAGCAACCACTTCCTCCATATTTTACCTCTGCAAGTTCTGAAAAAATGCAAACCCCGTGAAGCTAACCCGTTTTAATCCTGTGAAGCACAACATGACTGCGCAATGCCTGAGCCATATTGCACCTTATCCTTTTTGTTGTTGTTGCCCACGTTTTTATCTGGACTAGTTTGTCTTGTTTTCATTACTAAATCCATACCCGATTTTTTTGCAATGATTACCTTGATTGGATTGGCCTGGGAGTTGGACTAAAGAAGCAGGTTGTTAGGCCTGTGAGAAACTTTTACCAGGTGAGAGAGGTTGCTGGGTGAGTGGTTTTTCCAGAGGGAGCCTCATGACAGTTGTAGTGCTCTGAGACTTCTTGTCTGGCCTATTGTTGAAGCCCTATAAGGAGAGTGGGGTAGCCAAAGGACTATCGAGTAGAGAAGGGGCGCATTCCGTGGGGTGGGACAAGAATGTGGGGAATGAGGGACTATGAGCTATGGACGTGAGTGGACTCTTGGGGACATGATCCTTCTTGAAGACTTTGTAACCTCAACCTAGACTAGGATTCCCTTTACCCTGGGTGGGGTTCAGTCCCAGCTTGGGGTGACCCACTGCTGATAGCTTGGAGCAACGTTTTCTAAGGTTGGGAGGTTCATGGAAGGTCTGCACATAGTTGGTGGCCTTCATAAATAGATAAGTATCATTTCTATGTTAATTTTTATGTTGTGTATCTTGTACATGTCATGATATTTATAATATTGCATGTGTAATCTATTTGGATAAGATTGTTGTGATTCCCACATTAAATTATGTATTAGTAAAATGCATATTATATGTTTAAGTTTATATGTATGATGTTCCGCAGAGAGATCTGTGTGCCATAGCCCAACAGGTCTATGACTGGGTATGGACAATTTTGACTTTCAGAATCAAAGTGAGAAGCTTTTTTTCTTTATTTCAAGTGACATTTCCAAACAAATGGCTGGGGGTGTTACATTTAGTGCATTTTATAATGTGTCTCACTGGTGCATTCTATATATATAGACGCATCAGGGCGTTATAAAATAAATAAATGCACCGATAAATTTTAATATTGGATTCACGCACGTATTGACGATGGTTTTGGCTCAAATGCAGGGAAACAAAGGTTAAAATATAAAATGGCCAATACTTTATATTCCATCTGTTGGTTACTTGGGCTGACCTAGGTTCTGATCTCAAATAGGTTTCAAACAAAACCCTCAAAACTATTGGCCCTCTTGGTAAACTAGAAGGCAACGATGTGCATAGAGTGCACAACGTAGTCTCACTTGAGATAAATTTATGCGGGAATGCAATACTCATATGTTTGCAGTCTAGGAATGAGTGGGGATTTGGTTTAGATCCTTATCCTCATACATCATCATCATTCATCTACTTCTATGATTCATTCATATTGAAACCTATGCATGCATGGTGTTATAACTAGTTTTAATGATTCATTATTGAGCTAATGATTAATATATTAGTAAAATTATTCATTAAAAACACATAGAACACAATATTTTACCATGGGTCACCCCCTCCCGGGACTACATCCACAAAGATCTGGCTTCTTTGCTCTTTTATTCAGTCTGTTGCAAAATCTGCGCTGCACGCATTACATCTTCAGGATTGCAATAAAAAATAAGGGTAAGTACCCTATGGGAGGCTGACTAGATCACACCAGGCTTCTCATCCTGTTCCCTAACCCTAGAAAACTAGCTTATTCGACTCTACCACAAGAACCATAACAAAACTCACTACAACCAATAGCTTCCAAACCCCCAACCTAGACCTCATAGATCTTTATTTATACTACTCTACCAACTTACAGTTGTTATGATCTTTTTTAAAAACCCTAACCCTATCATATTTAGGCATGTCTGCATGCACAACATGTTTCTTTTCCTTCTTTCTCTACATGCTGCTTTCCTGCCTCCTAAGGCACGCGCTCCAAAAATAGACCTTCTCTTCCGAAAGGCTTGCACTCAAAATAAATCTTTCTACCAAAATATACCTATGCCAACATGCCCCCAAACTGACATGTGGCTCGTCCCAAGCCACTCAGGCGGTGTTTTCTCCCTACACGGACTTCCCCAAGTCGTGAAAATTTCCTTCTAGTTCCTCCCATTTGGCTTTCGCTTGCACAACTTTCTTTGTGAGCTTCTCTACCCTCTACATTGTAATTTTTTCCTTCAGAGACTCTACGTTCTCAGAATGAACTTGATCCATCCTTGTCTTCTCCTCCTCTAGTTCAACAATTGTTTGTGTTGCTTTCTCCTATATAGGTTCTAATTGGGCTTGCCTTGCTTGCTTATTGATTTGTGCAGTCTTCATGTCTTTCTGCAGGGTCTTCATCTCTTGGGCACCTTTCAATTGTTCTGTGATACTCATGGCATTTTGTCGCTTCTTCAAATTTTGCATTGTAGCACTGATTTTCTCCTCTTGATGGTCTAGCTGTTGGAACCTCTCATCTTCCTCCAAATTCGTCCATAGGTGCACGGTCTTGTCAAAAATTTATGTGATCTCTTTGGCTTCTCTTTCGATCATTTCTATTTGCAGTGCTTCATGCTGTTCCCTTTCAGCTGTGATTTCAGGAGGAGTTGTTGGTGTTAATTTTTCCTTGAGTTCCTCGATCTCATTCCTATACCCTTCAAGCACCTGCGCAATAATTTGAATCTATTCCTCAACATTTCTCACGGCTACCTGCGTTGTTCGAAATATTTGTGAAGAATTCCTTAAGCTTCCACTCAAGGTTATTTGTGCACTGCTTCTCCTCAAGTGTCTCCAACTTGAACTGCTCTACCACAATTTGTAGTGCATCCTTTCCATCTTTGGTGACTTGCAATTCTCTCACATATGCCTTGGATTGTGATTGCACTTCCTATGTCACACTGAATTGCAGCTTGTACAAATCCTTAGTTGGTATTTTATCCAAGACCAACTCTACTTGTGCCAGGTCTTTAAGTGGTGTCTCTGCCATGGCATCATTGAGTTGTAGCATATCTATTGTAATGTGGAAGTTAGGACTTGATTGCGCTATGAGTTGGATTGTTTATTCCTTGTTCTGCATGGTTCTGTCCCATAGGTTGTGACCTTGGCCCATCAGATTATGTCCTTTCACTGTCAATGCCATTTTTCTGGTGGTTGCTTCGGCCCTAGAAGGTTGCTGTAGGTTTCCTATTTCTGATGCATTTTTCCCCCCCGCATTTCCCTATGAGTCGACGCCCATCCCGACCATCATCGAGGCATGTTATTCTTCCTCTACCAATGTGGTGCTCACTTAGCTCAGTGAATATGTAAATTCACAATGAGTATTGTTTGGCCTACATTTTAGTTATATACGGGGTGTCATAAATTCCCTAAATCTTCTCGGAGACGTTTATTTGATGGCCATAAATGTTTTAAATATTTTTGAGCACTCTTCATTAAGTTTCATAAATGCTCAGTTCGTGCCTTTTTACCCCAATCACTGGTTTTTACTTTTCCAACCGTTGGCTCGTTTTCTGGTGCATTGTAACTTTTCGACGCACCTCACGTTTCTGCTGTGACTTTTCTTTGGCACACCGTGTTTTATTACTGTCAGTCATATGCTGCACATGGTAAAATTTTCTTCTTGTCATGTTGATTTTGGTATCTGCTGCACACAACATTTCCCATTATTTTGTATTTTCCTTCTTTTTCTACTTTTGTCTTCCTTTTTCTTATTTTTCTACTTTTGTCTTCCTTTTTATTCTTTTTCTACTTTTTATTTCTTTTTATCAGTTTTCTTTCCTACTATCTACTATATTACATTATATACATGATTTTCTTACTGGACTATAACTTTTAAGAGTTAGTAGGTCGACTGTCCCTGTACAGTTTCAGTCGACTACCGTTCACCATTCCTTTCAGTTATGTTCCTCCCAAGTCCTTTGGTTTCACATATCCTCCATCTGTGATAGTCTTTACTTCATATGGCCCTAGCCAATGCATTTTGAACTTACGAGGGTGTTGCAAAAAAATGTTGTCATAGAGAAGAACTAGGTCTCCCTCCGTAATGCTCTTATTTTTTATGTGTCTATCATGATAGGCTTTGTCCCTTGCTTTCTGTACCTCTTGGTGAAATCTTGCCAAAATATTGTCTTCTTCCATTTCCAACAGTTGAATCAACCTCTCCTGTACTGCGCCTCTTTCTGACATATTGGTAATTGCTGCTATGCACAGGCTAGGTAACAAAAATTATAATGGTACCATTGCTTCCTGTCCATACACCAATCTTAATGGTGTCTATCATGTCAACTTCTTGCATGTGATCTTGTATTCCCATAGTACTGTTGGTATTTTCAAATCCCAATCATCCATGTTAACATTGCATATCTTAGTCAAAGCATTTTCTAGAATCTTGTTGAAAGATTCTATTGTCCCATTTTCCTGAGGATGATATGGTGTACTCTTCTAGTGATAGACTTCGAACTCCTCAGTCATAGTCTTGATGGTACTATTAATAAAATGAGTGGCTTGGTCACTCATCAAAATCCCGGGACATCCAAATATGTTAATCACTTGCTCAAATAAGAAATGCGTTGTTGTCTCTGCATTGGAATCTTTGACTGGTGCTGCTTATGCCCATCTGGTTAAGTATTTGGTTGCAATAATGATATATCTATCTCCTAACCTTCTTGCTAGTGGATTAATAGGTCCAAAAAAATCTATTTCCCATTTTTCAGATACATGTAGAGTTACTTGTGGTCTTAGGGTCATCTCATCTCTCATGTTGGGTTTTCCAACCCTCTGACAGACATCACAGCTCTGGAAATATTCCTTGTCATTTTTATGAATTGTTGGCCATCATAAACCTGAGCGTAATACTGTCTGCACAGTAACTTTTTCTGCATAGTGTCCTCGAGCTATACCTTCATGAGCTTCTACTAAAACCCTGGGCCATTCATGTTCCAATACACACCTTCTTAAAATGTTGTCTGCGCCCATCTTGTATAAATGAATTGCAATGAGTTGATAGTCTGCAACTCTGACTACCAAATTTTTCTTCTGTGCAATACTAAACTCCATTGGCACAACTCCTGTACTTAAGTATTCAATGACATCAACGGAGTATTCATCAACTACCTGTACTGCAAATAACTATGCATCAGGGAATTTGTCTTCCAAGTTAGTAGTTTCTTCTCCATTGGTTACCCTCGACAAGTGATCAAGTCATGCATTAAACTTCCCTGTTTTGACTATTACTTCAAAATCAAATTCTTGGAATAATAACAACCATCTACAGATCGTCCCCCCCAACACTAGCTTGTTGACTAGATATTTGAGGGCATAATTATCTATGAACATTTTAAAATGTTGACCCAATAAATAATTCCTGAATTTCTGAAGTGCATATACCATGGATAGGCCTTCTCTTTCTATGGTGTTGTAATTCTGCTTATATTCTGACAACTTCCTTCTTGCGAAGGCTATAGGATGGTCTAAGTCTCCCTACTCCTGGTTGCACCAGAATTGATCCAAGTGTTATTGGTGATGCATATACATGCACATTAAATGTATTTTCCCAATCGGGAAACACTAATATAGGTGTTGTCACCATTTTTTCCTTTAGAGTATCCAATTGTTCCTGACAATCCTCATTCCACTAAAATCTGGTGTCCTTTTCAACAAATTTTCCATTTCTGCAATAATCTGTGCATACCCCTTTATAAACTTCCTATAGTAGCCTATATGTCACAGTATGACTCTTAAATGGCACACTGACTTTGGTGGTGGTAAGTTCACAATAACAACAATCTTGGCAGGGTCAACCAATAAACCATGTTTTCACACTATATGACCCAAAAATATCCCAAAAGGTGTACCTAAAATGCATTTATTAATGTTTAATGATATATGACATTTCTTGCATCTTTCCAACATCAGTCTTAAAACTTATACATGGTCCTTTAAAAGACTATACACATTCCAATCATCCAAATATACTTCTAGAAACTGATGTATAAATTCCTTAAAAGCAACGATGATTACCCTTGAAAAGATACCTGGTGCATTATTCAATCCAAAGGGCATGACTATATATTGGTAGGATCCCCATTCTATAGAAAAATTAGTCTTATAAGTGTTCTCTGGAGCTATTTTGATCTGATGGTAACCTAAGAATCCATCTGTGAATGAATATGCTTCCTGGCCTCCCACATTCTCCAAGACCTCATCTGTAAAAGGGGTAGGGAAAGGATCATGTAAGCAAGCATCATTGAGTTTCCTCAAATATACAAAAATCCTTATCCCCCCTTTCTTCTTTTCTTGGACTACCACAGGACTAATCCATTCAGATTCCTCTACTGGTTCTATGATGCTATCTTCCAACATTCGGTCAATTTATGCTTTCACTTTCTTCTTATACACTGGATTCATCCTGTAAGCTATCTATCTGATAGGTATAGCCTCTATTTTGAGGGGTATCTTCGTCTCACCTAGATCACCTATTATGCCTTTCATCTCTGTAAAGGTTTCTGAAAATAGGTCATTGTATTCGCATAGTAGCTCTATTATCCTTTCTAATGTGTGTGCATCCCAGTAGTCTCCAATGCTTTCCATTTTAGGATTTTCGTTCATCCCAATGTTGAATTTATTGACTTTGATTGGTGCAGAAAATGCCTCTGACTCCAGAGATGGACCTTCCACCTCTCTCTCTCCTTCAATCTTCATGATATGAATGTTGCACAGATAATCTTTATCTGGCGCTTCCTCTTCGGAATGATAAATATGAGAGTAACTCTTTGACTGTCTGTCTGTTCTGCTGTTGATATTATGTTATAATTTCGACCTCTGGTTCATCAAAAAATATCACTCCCCTTATTAGATTCAAAGATGAATCAGTGTTGGGTTTCTCATGCTCAAATGAAAATGTTACTACAAAGTTATGTTGTAATCTTGTCCATTTTGTAGTGCCTCTATGCATCTCCTGGTCTATGTACTAGTTCCCTGGGATCCCTTCCAATGTGCGAATAAAGTGATGAGGCCATTCATCTAGTGGTGTCATCCTCCATTGTGTTCTGCATTTATCTAGGTGTTCCACTCATGTTCCTTTCCCATCATACTTCTTCACTATAGTTCTCCCTTGGTCTACACCAAATCTAATGCGCAATAGTCATTTACACTGATACCAGTCTTGAATTGTTTCTTTGTGCGCACCCCACCATATTGCATGTGTTTCCTTGAGTGCAATATCTAGGGCTAACAACCTATGATTTTCCAACATTTCCTCCTCATATTTTGTCAAGAATTCCTCTAAGTTGTTCAACCCATGAAAAATGGGAGTTTCTCTTATCTCTGTACCAACCGACCTTACCGCACAATTTATTCTTGCGCACCTCCTTGTGGAGACTTCATGTAGTCGCTGCTACCAATTCTCCAACCCTGTGTCTGAGTTCGAAGAACATGATGTAATTCTTCTCCATCTAAGTACCTCATCTGGAATTGGGTTGACATAATCTTCTTCTTGTGCATTGGTTCTATATAACTAATGTATTTCTTCCAAATCCAAACAGGTTGCCTCTACAAACCTTTCTCCTTCCGAAGGATCCAATGGTGCAATAACTCTATATTCACCTGATTCAAAAATCATTTTCATTGTCTTCAGGTTGATCATAGCCTGGTTATCAAGTGCCCAATACAATCCAAGTAATCTTGGGTAAGGTGTTGTTCCATCTACTATCTCTATCACTTTAAAATCTGCCACACTGTGCATTCCATCCAAATCTACCATCACACCTTTAAGCCTTCCAATCGGTAACACTCTGTGATGATTCACTAGTTTCAACTGGATAGGTGAATAGCCTAATGTGGGTTATCCCATACATTTCCATGTATTCTTAGGCAATACATTTACTTCAGATCCTAAATCTAGCATGATACCTCCCATGTTGAATTCCCGAATATTGGAATTTAGCCTGAATTCTCTGCTTGTCGTTCTTCTTGTATGGAGATGATTGACTGTTTTCTTCTCTAACTTCCCTTCTACCTCTGTGTTACATATTTCTATCAGATTATGTAATATCTTAACGGATGATGTATCATTCAATAACTTAACACATGATTGTAGAAAATTATGTATGGTACTTACTTTCTCTAAAGGTTGTCCTTTACAGGTATGGTCCATTGAAGATGGCATCTCGTACATTGGTGGGTCCTGCGTTTTCTACGCAACTGATGTAGACACAATGTTCTACTTGAGAATCTCCTATCTAGCTTCCTTAAATGTTTCCTTTTCTTTTTGCACGTCAAACTGCTTCTATGGATCAATAGTCTTCTTGACCCATTAGTGTTGAGATGGATCTTATTTTGCTACATCAACTCCTATATTGGATCCTCTTTAAGTGAATATATTGATTTTTTTACCATCATCCCTTGCTTCTGAAGAAATCCATTGAACATTCTAGTTTTTCTGGTTCCTTTTCTCCTAAATCTTTCCCAAGAGTGTTGGGCAGTCTTCCGTGTCATGGTCTGCTACACGACAATACATACATGTCGCAGGTGGAAGTGGACAATCCCTTGCATAATGTCCTAGTTGTTGGAATTTTTGGAACACTATTGGTCCTCTACCTCATCCAAAACCTCCTCTACCTTGCCCTCCACCTCTATATCGACCTCGATCTCCTCGCGGTGCATTGTATTGGGGTACCTGGTTATACTGCGTGGGGTTATATTGTGGCTGCACGTTGTTGTATTGCGGATGTGCGGGGTTGAATGGTGGCATAACCTGGTTAAAATGAGGTGCATATTTCCCTGTCATCATCTCTACTTGCACCCTGTAAGTGTCTGAAGCTCTTTCTCTCATCATTTCCAATGTTCTATAGTCCTTATCATCATGACCCACTGATTTGAAAAAATTGCAATATAAACTTTTTGGTACTATCTTATACTTCTGCATCAGTGGAAAATTATATGGATCATGCCCATGTGTCTTACAAATATCGCACCATGGTCCTCCTATTGTCAAGGTATTTGGCACCCCTGTTGCAAAGTACTGCACAAAAGTTGGACATTCGTTCTTATGATGTTTTTCTGTCTTGCATAGCATACACCAAACAACTTCTCTTTTCTTTTTTCCCTTATTTTGGTTCAGTTGAAAGGTCAGATTCTTAAAATCCTCCTTCAACTCCTTTATTGCTGGATATGTTCACTGATACTAGTTTTCTTCCAGTTTCAAGGCTTCCTGTAGATCCTCTGCCTGGTTTTGGAACTTCTATTGTCTCAAAGGATACTTCAAGTGTGGTAACAATGAGTTCACAAATACGTGCCTATGTTGCATGTTAGTAATTGAATATTTCAACTTAACTTTCAAACATTTGAACCTTTAATCAATATACAAAATAGAATCACTTGGTTTCTTCCTGATTTCAATCATTTCATTCATGTACTGGTCTTCTGAGCTTGGCTTCTAAAACTCATTTACCGATAGTGTTTTCACGTCTGTGATAGTATTTGGTACTCGTGGAATGTTTACATCCAAGCTCATGTACCAGTCCAACACGTGGTCTCTTAGTGTGATAGATAACCGCGTGAGATTTATATCCTCATATGTGATTTTCTTTTCTTCCCAGATCTTCTCACATATGAATAAATTCTTTCCAAGGTACTTTGATGCCTCTCCCTGAAATTATGGTAATCTGACCATGGGATCTTGTCCTGCCATTTTGAACTGTGTTGAACTACTGCCTCCACGTGGTGTAGATAATTGAATGTTACTTCCTGAACTTTATCCCCCATTTGATTGTCCTTGATTGGACCCCTATCACGTTTCTCCTCTTCCACTAAAATTCGGTTGTCTAAATGTTGATGTTATTTCAGGTGTATTAGTCACACATGGGGTTGTAGGTTCCACACTAACGGTGATCTGGACTTGAGTTTTCCCTTCTGTTCTTGACCCTAGACCTCTTGTTTTCCTTTCATATGTTGCATGTAGTATTTTCTCATTCTGCTCCACATCCTGGAGATCCTCTACCTCTTCTTCATCGCTCACCAAGCCCTCTCTATCGACTATGGCCCTCTTCTTGTTATTCATCTTATATTGGTAAGGTCTCCCGCTGCGCATCTTTCCAGCTTTTTCCATTATCTTCTTTATCTGGTCCTCTTCCATCATGATTGGGTCCATGGCCTCCTTATGCTTCCCTTTATCCATCTCCTTGTCCTTATATCAACCTCGTATAAGTGCTTCCCCCCTTCCCCCATGCGTGCAGGGAAGTTTAGATGTCTAATTCCATGGTCATCACACCTTTGTCATACAATAAAATCTTGATTGAAGTATACAATGATATGATGTACCTACCTCTGGGTCCCTTCAGAAAGTCATGCTCTGCAACAGTGTAGGACTTCACGGTATCTACTGCAAATTCAGTGATAAATGCTACAACAATACTGTCTAACCAGAAATCTACTACATGCACAAATTTGTTATTAACTTGCTATAACTACGTGATATCCATAGGATTCCACTCTATATGTCTGATCTGGTTCATAGGGTGGGTTTCCTTCAACCTCAATAACCACTAATGTAACAGATGCAGGAAATCATATAAAAATACCTCATGTAAGTCGCTAAAAACGTATTTGTTGAGATATTTACGCGGTGTCAACTTAGGGTTTCTATTTTCCTTCTGTGAAAAATTGAGTTCCTTTGTTCTCAACCATCTTTAAATCTCTTCCTTTGTTGGATTCCATGGCCCGAATATCCCCTTCTATTCTTTCGTCCTATGTACTTTTCTTCCACAGATCCCGTCCACTCAATCCTGTGCAGTTCCAACCGACAAAAGAACCATTTTTTGGTTAATTCGGTTGACCTAGGTTCTGATATCAAATAGGTTTCCAACAAAACCCTCAAAACTATCGACCCTCTTGGTAAAACAGAAGGCAAATCTGCGTACATATTGCACATCACAGTCTCACCTGAGATATCCTTATGGGGGATTGCAATACTCGAGTGTTTGCAATCTAGGAATGAGTGGGTTTAGATCCTTATCCTCTTACATCATCAACATTCATCTACTTCTATGATTCATTCATCTTGACACCTATGCATACATGTTGTTATAACTAGTTTTAACCATTCATTCTTGATCTAATGATTAACATATTAGTAAAAACATTCATTAACAACATAT
This sequence comes from Picea engelmannii, assembly GCA_009831015.1. Classification (NCBI taxonomy): domain Eukaryota; kingdom Viridiplantae; phylum Streptophyta; class Pinopsida; order Pinales; family Pinaceae; genus Picea; species Picea engelmannii. The sequence continues at coordinate 6,436 of WSFP011378877.1, read as the reverse complement.
ATAACACAATATTTTACCGTGGTTCACCCCCTTCTAGAGCTACGTCCATAAATATATGGCTTCTCTTATCTTTTATTTAATCTGCTGTTGTTGGCATAGGAGTAGACCTAGGGTTCAACGCTTACAACAATGCACCAACAAAACCCTAACTACCAACTCTTTCAACAACACATACGAAGCAGATGAAGTCTCACCTGAGGTAGAGGCAGGGTTGGTTGCAGGACTCAGATGTCTGCAACCTTAACTGGGACACATAAATGTGATTGTAACACCTTAATAGAGAACTTAGACATTATATTTCATTAATATTCAGTCTTAGTTTACAAAACAGCTAAACCCTAATAATAGATCAATGCAATATTCACATAGATCCAATAGATTCAAGCACTAAGCATACCAACATAGATCATATCTAGCATTCATTCACATTATTCAACACTAAGCTACCATATTAGATTCTTCTAAGAATATATCAGTGCACTAAGCATTTAACCACATAAACAAGAGAACAACCATAAAGCACAAAGCAACCACAACACGAGATATATGTGGTTCACCCCCACCCTAGGGCTAAATCCACCAACTCTTCTTCTTTATTTCTTTCTGTCAATATTCTACATGCATAGAGCCATGATATCTTACTCCGCAGAGGACAGGGGATCTGTGCGCACTCTGCTAGATCCTCCTTCCCTGAGTTACATCACAAAGCCTCTTCACAGTGTCTTACAATCACTTGCACTTAGACTTGCAAATCTCACACAGTATGCACAAAGCATTTACAATCATAGCTTGCACTTAGCATAGCACCAAAAACCTCCTCTCCGACCTTATCTTACATCGCCTAGAATTCTATTTATACATTATGAAGAGGGCCTAAAGATGGGTAAACCCATGGGCCGACAACCCCATACCCATTACATAAGCCCAAAACCCAAAAATCCCTAAAAAGGGCCCGAGATCCCGTGATCTCCGCTTCGAATTGCACTTCATCTTCGACAACCTATCAAAGTCCCAAAAATAGGTCAAACATGACCAAGGATCCTCAAAACTTGGTCAAGGGCCAACAGGTCCCCAACACTCACCTTTGACACATCCCGAGTCACTCTGGTCTGGGTAGCTTTGCTTCAAAACCCTCGAGCTTGGCTTGAGCTGCTTCGACCTGTTGCTGCTCCACGACCTCTTGCTCGATGAACTCTTGGATAAATGCTTCGTTGACAGGTCCCTCTAAGTGTTGTTCAGCTGCAGTGACGACTTGCTCCAGTTCTGCTCATCGGCCTTGAATCTCTGCGAATAGTTGGCAAGCCTCATTCTGTGTTCATTGGATCCTCTGAGTCACTTCCATGACTTTTCTATGAATGGTGTGGACCTTCTGTTGATTAGTGCGTTGTTCTTGGGATCACTTCATCCTCTCAACGACTAACAGGGAATTCAACTGCGCCTATACTATTTCTGCTTGCTTCTTTGCCTCCTGGAGCTGTGATTCCAGTGCCTTTAGTTTAGGATCCTCAGTGAGTCACTCATAAGTTTGGGCACTGCGATCACTTAGATTTTTACATTCCATGGCGAGGGCCTTGATCCTCTCAACTATGCTTCGAGGAGTTGCTTCTCTTTTATCCCATACATCCTGCAAAGTGCTAGGAACTGTTCATAGCTCTAAGTATGCTATTATTTGTTGAAGATGCTGGATAGCTTCCACAAGATACACTACTTGATGCTCCACTCAGTCTTCTTCCTTTGGCTCTAAGCCCATCATAGAGCGAAGTTCTTTGTCGACTGCTTCTTTGACTCCAAGTTGCTCTGCGAGCAACTACTCTTTTTCTTACTTGACCTGCACCCTCTCTTCTTCAAACTTGGTTCGAAGGTCATCCTTCTTCTTTTGTGCAACTCGATGTTGCTCTACCATTTCTTATTGAGCTTGTTTCAGGGCCACTATGTCCTGGTCTTTCTCATCTTGTGCTCGATGAAGGTGAGCTTTGGTCACATCAACTAGTTTGCGGAGTTGGGCAGGCTCATCTCCCAAATTTGGTTCTTATGATGGCGGGGGCATAGTGGATATTGCACAATTAGATTGAAGGACCTGCTGTACCCCTTTGAGTTCAACCTCAATCCTGTCATACATCTCCTCCTGCTTGGCTTCATTTTTCTGAAATATGTCCTGCAAGGCATCTGCTACAACTACGATGATGAAGTCAAAGTCATCTACAGTGAGCACAGTCTGCATCTTAGTTAAGGTGGATCTAGATTTCTTTTGGGAAGTGGGTTTCATGGAGGAAACCTTAATTTTCTTCAAGGGATCAACCTCATCAACAAGATCCCTAGGTAGTGTTACTTTGCCCTGCTTCTACTGATCTTCTTTTTTGTTGGTATCTTCTTGATCTACTTTGTCATAACCCCCTCAACCAGGTGATACTGAAGTAGTTTATTCCAATGCGCCTCTCAAGTTTTGGACCTCTTTGATCTTCTTACTTCTGCTGGGTCAGGGAGTATCCTTTGCTTCATGAGTGGTCTCAGGGTTGCTAATTAGTTCAGGGTTTGAAATTTCTATAGGGTTAGCGGGGATGAGGAGATCTGCATACCAGTCCTTGGTTATCTCTTCGAGGTCCTCCTCTGTGAGATTATAGTATGATTGAAGCTCTTCTTTATGCTCATCTGCACCCGCCGTGATATAAATGAAGTGTCTATATACGCAGAACTTCATGAGGGGTCAGAACCGATGCAAGGTGTTTGGTGTCATGCGAGGGACAACTTCGATAGCCCTCTTCAATTGGAGATAATATGTATGAAAGACCGCGTTCGAATGCCATTGTTTTCCCATATCGCTCGAGTACTAGAGCATGGTGAACTTCATAGTGAACGACTCGAATGACTCAATGTCCTAGAAGGTCTCACCTTTCGGCATCTCCCAAGCGGTAAATGCAAAGAGGATCAAGAGCTAGCTAAAGTGGAACTCATAGCCTTGATCTTGAGCTTTGCAACAATCTAATTCCAGTTGGTTGACCAAGTACTTCATCCAGTTCATCTAGAGTCCTTCTACACATTTCCCGACAAGGTCAACAATGAATCCTGTGACTTGTGTAGGTCTATTCTTTCTCATGATCTTTCCTGCGATCAACTAGCAGGCCAGGTACACTGTGCCATTCTAGATGGAAGCTACCTTGTAGCCTCACGTTCCCTTTTTTACATCGCCATATGTGTCTTTGATACTCTGTGCCAATGCATGATATGTAGCCTTCTCTGGGTAGAAGTCCCATGGGTCGGGTCCCTGCATGCTCAATCTGGTGATCCTATGGATCAACGTCGGATTGACTATGATGCATCGGTCTAGCCATAGGTAGCTGCCATGGTAACATGAGATTAGGATATTAACACACATGTTAACCTCGTGGTGCCTTCCAAAGTGTGGAATCTTCATTACATTCAAGAGGGTGGACTGTGCGAGGTCCATATTCCATGGCTGGGGGATTATTTTTGAGTTCTTCCCCTTCGTCCTGGTCAATCATTTGTAAGGAGCGAGCATACTATGGTTCTTGTGGTCTCCTAGGTTGAAGTTGCTGAACTTCAACATCACGATATTATCCTGCTACGTTCTAACTGCACGTATCCCCTTTAGGAGGTACGCAGTAAACATGGTGTAATCAAAGTCCCTTGGGACACTGTCATGACTCACTGCGTCGACCAGAGGTGGGATGTAGTTGGGTAAAATGGTTGGGATTAGATTCATGTTTTCCAAGTCATATCAGTGCTTGGTTCTTTTCTCTGCTGCCGGTCGGGATGGTCTATATCCGCGAGCAGTTGAAGAAGAGGCTTGCACTCCTCTCATCGAGGAAGATTGAATACCTGCAGACATTACTTTCTTAGCCACGAGGTCGATCAGAATTTCTTCGACGATTTTCTCTGCGGCGCTGAGCTCGTCCGACATGCATGCTTAGATCAGATAACTCAGATGGATGAATGAGTGCTCAAAGCAATAGAAACAATGTTGATCTTACTAAACACATCGTAGTAGCAATGAGTTGTCTAGGATACAATTCACAAAAGTGTTTTCGATGAAACAGTCAGCGCAATAAGTAGACAACAGTGTAACGGGTCTCTCCAATGGATGAGAGGCCTTTATCAATGCGGTTTTGTCCATTGTGGCACTGTCCCAACGGTTTGATGGCGAGATTTCTTGCCATAAACATTTTTCTAACCGTCCAGGGCGTCAGTCTAACGATTATAATGCTTTTAACGCTATATTGCTTCGCCATGTCACACTGTTCTGATATCTCGATGAAGTTCCAGTTTTGCAAACCTTCCTTCTGCAAAGTCCCTTCTGGAACCTTCTGTAACCTTCCTATCTTTTCTCTCTTCTTACTGAGCTTCTTACCCTTCTTCCCTGTAGTCTTCGTCGTGGTTATCCTCTTTCCATTTTGATTCTTATCTCCTTTTGGCATAGTAACTTCGCGCTGTTGAGATTCTTTCATAGGGTCAGAGAGTAATACGTCTTCTCTTTCTGGGGTAGGTGTTCTACTCGTCTGTGAGTCTTCTTATGTTATTTCAACTTCGACATCCAAGTTTATTGTTCTAAGTAGCTTCGATATGTTCTCCTGTTCTTCAATCAAGTGTGCTATCCTTCTAGTCATGAAATCTTTTAATTCTTGCTTCCTCTTCTCTAAGACTTTCTCTTATTTCCTTCTGTCCTGATTCGTTTCAATCCAAGGTTTTCCTAGTAATATAACAAATGGGGCGTTGTTCTCAATAAATTTAACAATCTCAAAATCTTCCTCTATAGAAGTTCCATGAGCACTCATAGATATCTGGGTGAGTCTTCCACATAGGGTTATCAACTTTCCTCTAAATAATCCCATTCGTCCCAATGAAGGAATCATAACAAGCTTTCCCAAAGTTTCCCAAGTTCTTTCTGTCATGATATTTACCTGTGTTATTCATCCAGAACGTAGTCAATGTCGAAATCTCCTATTATTGCTTCTATGCATTCTTTTTCTTTGAAGATCTCTGATAAGTTGATATTTTTGTGATCATTTAGGGTTTCTTTCATTTGTAGCAATACATTCTCTGATTCTTTCTAGGGTTCTACCATGTTCTCAGTTTCTTGATCTTCCTCAGGGTTTTCTTGTCTCATATTCATTCTGTCAAGCTTAGCAATCATTCTAGGGCAATCTAAAACTTCATGATCCATAGCTTTACAACAAAGACAACTAGGTCTTATACCAGGGCATTCTTTAGCAAGATGTCTCAGTCTTCTACAACTGTAACAAAGAGTTAATCCTCTCTTTCTTTGAAATGATCCCCAACCTTTCTTGTACTGTGCACTAGGATCATAGTAGCTAGCCTGCAAAAATTTATTTCTAGGATCCTGCATCCATTTGTTAGTCCAAACATTCTTTTTATGCATAGGAATAACATATCTTTCACTATTTTTGTCAGATCTACTCATATTAAACCTTCTTTCATCTAGTTGTTCCTTACTTTTCAAGCTAGGAATTTTTTTATCAAACATACCTAGATCCATACTTTTGAAACACAAATTTCCACTTATCTTACCTTTTCAATCAAAACTTTTCACTGTTCTTACCTTTATCAGAGCACAAATATTTAAGATCTTACTTCTTTAACCAAAACTTCTTACTTTACTTTTATCAGAGCACAAAGATTTTAGGTCTTACCTCTTTTCTTCATATCTGACTTTTCTTCTTGGCACAGAGCTTCACAGGTCAAGTAGAATATTGTACACTAAGGCAACAGATCTATGCACAAAGCTTTCTCTTTTCTGTAGTCCCCAACAATCACAGTTTCAGGTCCCGACAATGGAACCATTTGTTAGCATAGGGGCAAACCGAAGGTTCAATGCTTACAACAATGCACCAACAACACCCTAACTATCAGCCCTTTTGGCAACACCTATGAAGTAGATGAAGTCTCACCCGAGGTAGAGGCAGGGTTGGTTGCATGACTCAGATGTTTGCAACCTTAGATGGGACACATATTTGTGATTGTAACACCTTAACAAAGCACTTAGCAGTTATAGTTCATTAATATTTAGTCTTAGTTTACAGCGCAACTAAACCCTAATAATAGATCAACGTAGTATTCACACATATCCAATAGATTCAAGAAATAATCATACCAACATAGATTAGATCTAGCATTCATTCACATTATTCATCACTAAGCTACCATATTATATTCTTCTAAGAATATATCATTGCACTAAGCATTTAACCACATAAACAAGAGAACAACCATAAAGCATAAATAAACCACAACATAGGATATACGTTGTTCACTGATCCAGGTGGATATCAGGGGCCACCCACCTTTTCCAAATGGCTCAAAACAGTTTTTTGGCCATTTTGGCAATTTACTATTTTTAGCAGGTTTTCACTTCCGGGGCCATTTTGAGGGCCTAAATGAAGTTTTTTCGAGATATAGGTTC
>ML853014.1:27095-54700 GCA_009831015.1 Picea engelmannii | reverse complement strand
ACTATCTATTAGGAGATCATTTTAAATTCTTTACTAGCCATTCAACTCTGAAATATCTGGTCAATAAGCCTCTGTTAGAAGCGAGGATTTGAGGTGGTTGTTGCTTTTTTCAGGAGTTTTCCTTTGAGGTCATTATCAATCTAGGAAAGTTAAATGTTGGCCCTGATCATTTATCCCAGATGGAGTTAGGGGAGAGTGGTAGAGTTGTAGATGACTAGCTCCCAAACAAAAATCTCTTTAAAATTGAGGCTATCCCTGATTATATTTATGATATTGCATTGTTTCTCACTACTGGTATTGCTCCTGATGGATATTCCACAACTCAGAAGAAGCACCTGGTGGTCCATGCTACAGACTATTAGTTTATTGAAGGATAGTTATAGAAGTTGGGGTTGGAAAACATCCTCAGAATACACGTACTTGACCATAAGAGACTAAAAATCTTGTGGGAATGCCATAGTGGAGTTGCGGGAGGAAATGTTGGAGGGAAGGTGACAACAAAAAATATACTTCAAGAAGGATTATGGTGGTAAATTGTATTCAAAGACACCAAAGATTATGCCAGAGCATGTGATGTCTGTCAGAGGGTTGGTAAGCCATCATGTAGGGATGAGTTACCCTTACATCCTATTTGGGCTCTTCAAGCTTTTGAGAAATGGGTAGTTGACTTTGTAGGACATATCAATCCACCAACCAAGCACTCAAATAAAATGTATATAATCTCAAATGCAAACTATCTCATCCGTTAGGTTGAATTAGAACCTGTTAGAGACTGTTCTACATATACAACAAACAGGTTCTTTTTTTAGAATATAATTACTTGATTTGGGTGTCCCCGAACCTTGACCAGTGAACAAGGTGCACATTTCATTGGCGAGACAATAGCCATCCTCACTCAAGAGTTTCTGATTTAACATCACAAAATTATCCCCTATCATCCACACGACAACGATATATTAGAAGCATTTAACAAAATTTTGGAGAAATAATTGACAAAAGTATGTTGCGTTAATCAATATGTTTGGGATGAGAGAGTTCCAACTACGATATGGGCCTACAAGACTATTACAAAAAAATTATATAAGCACACTCCTTTCCAACTGGTCTATGGAAAATAAGTAGTTTTCCCAACGAAGCTCACCACTCTGAGTTTATATATTGCGCATGTGACTCATATGAAAGATGACGAATCAATTATAGAACGAGCTGCAGAGCTGTTGGAACTGGATGAAGCTATATTTCTGGCAGATTTTCATTAGACTATGGAGAAGGCTAGACAAAAGTCTTGGCATGACATGAAAATTAAGACTAATACTTTTGCGCAAGGTGATCAAGTTTTTTTGTATGACAACAAGTATCAAAAGAATCTAGGGAAGTTGCAAATGCATTGGCTCATACCCTTCATAGTTGCATAATTTCGGGAATCAAGAGTTGTCATATTGGCACAACAAAATGGTATTCTTTCCCGGGATGGGTGAATTGTGCATGCCTAAATCCCTACATATCTGCTCATTGAAATAAGTTCCACAACACTCCTATCACATGGAGTGGATAACGTAGGTAGGTTTCAATTTTTTTTTGTTGTTTCCCATTTTTTGTTAATAAAGCAGTGACACGTCCAATTGTCACTTGCCCTAGAGTCTAGATGTTGTTGTCAGTTTGTCCAGCCCAGATCACACCTTTGTGGTGGGGGAGGAGTCTGCGTCAAATATTTTCTACATTTAGTAGTTTCTAAGGTCTAAGTCACTATCACATCGCTGTCATTTTGTTCGTTAAATGAAATTATTACCTTTCGATTCTCATTCTGTTCATGTCAGTCAAATTCATTTATGTCCAAAAGGTTGTCAGTACCTTTCCAATTAACCGTCAAATTTTTAGTTAATTCCCCGAGAGACCCCCCGTGTTAAAGTTGTTTTCGTAATTGTGCCCGTTATTTCCCAAATCACTGATTAAATTCTACTCTATTTGTGGCCATGTTTGTTATTAATGCTCAATTATTTACGTGGATTTCCCCTTCATGGCACATTAATGCTCATTTAGTTTCATTTCATCGCGACTATCTATAATATTGTAATCAACCATCATTCAAATCACTCTATTCTATTTGTTGTCTACATATTTAACCCTGGATCCCACTAAGAGTTCTATGAAATTTCACTCATGCTCTTGTCCCCCAATTGTGTTTGTATATCTGCACAGGTTTCTAACCATGGGTCATGTTGCAACTACTCGAGGGGCCATTGAAAAGGTTATCATTCCAACATAAATCATTGATCAATGAGTTGAGGTTATAGGAGATCTACAAGGAAAATTTGAGCAAAATCGGCTACTCGACATTGATTTCATGGATGCGGCACCATTTCCCCAAATGGAAGCTAATACATACATGGAATATACTTCCCTACCATCTGGAGAGTTATAATGGTAGTGGAAACTTTCATACCTACCACTTCATGAATCAACTCTAATGAATTTGCGCGATATGCTAGTGTTTGGAACTACAAGAGAAGTTTCCAGATGCACCAAATTTCTTATCATTCGAGTGCAGAATGGTTGTTTGTGGATGGACAAGGAATATCACATACATGTTGATGAAATTCATAAGTTGATGGGTTTATCTTTGGATGGGAAATATGTATCTCAAGGCTTCTAAGTCTTAGGGAAGCATGGACGAAAGAAAGGCGAACTCAACCTTTACGATAAGTATGGTATCAGATGCGGGGGTTGCAGAGCACTCATTAATCCCATCAATGATGAACATGTCCATTGTGCTTGATATCTGATCATAGGAAAAGTAATGAAAAATTACTCAAAGGGAGAGTGCACACTAGATGCCATATCATTTTCTCAGTTATGGAAACAAGGAGCGCCATTAAATTAGTGCAAATATTTGCTGACCAAGCTTGTGCCAACATGCATGACTGTAACAATTACTTCATATATGCTTATTTGTTTCTTTCATTTACAATGTGGAAGTGGAGGCCTCCACAGGGTTGTGAGCCTTCATACACTCTCGACTGCCGAATCGCTAAGATGTTCGACCCCCGGTAGGATAGAAGTGACAATGCCAATGCTACATTCAATAACAACACCTATTTGTAGTGGTATAACAATATTATCGATGAAATCCAACAGATGAGGATTCCATAAGATACACTTAATCAACATACTAGTAAAATATGGTTTGGAATGAACAGAGACCACACTTTTGTGAGTCCGCTTGGTGCAGATTCGATACTATTTCACACAACTCCATTGCCATTCTACCTTAGTGAGGAAATTCTAGACAAGGAATTCACTGCATGGTCGAGAGTAATGAGGGAAAATAAGAAATCATGCATACTATATCAGATGCCTACAATTTTGCTAAAAACGGCTCCAATGCAAGCATATGCCCCAGGTCCAAGCATGAAAACATCAAAGAGACAAAAAACACCCTCAAATTTAGAGGAGGACGAGGAAGAAGATACATTGCCAAGGTTAGTTTGTCTACCTCCGTTTCCATTGATTCTGGACACTGCTAAAATATCAGGTAAGGAGTTCCATGAAGTCCTTGAAGTCACTTTCTCAATTTCTTCTAAGAAGCCCAAGACTGACTCCCCTTCTACATCCACCACAAACCCAACCATCACTAATCCAATGCCTATTTATTCACTCCCACCCCACACTCTAACTATTCCCCCTAAACCATCCTCCATTCCCATTATCAATATTCCTAATGATCCTGTGGTCAAACTACAAACTACCCCCATTATTGAAGAGGTCAGTCGACAACAGACTACCTCTAGCACATATGTCACGCTGTCTCCTCCATTATCCCCTGCCCACACTCATTTTGAAACAACTAAGAAAGAGTCTAGTGACCCATTCACTATGACCATAAGCACTACAGTCCCTATTCCTCAGATTCCACAAGTCAATGTACCACTCAACACCCCTCTAGAAACTAATCCCAATATAGAGCCAGAAAAATCAATAGAGATGCAATAACAGACGAGTCAAGATACAACAAATGACCATATGGATACCCAAGAGGATACTAATTCGGATCACAACATGAGCTCAATTAGAGAACATGTTGCACCTTAACTACAAGATACCCAACAATGCTGTGAAATCCTAGAATTATTTATGGAGCGCACATAAGTGGTTGGTATGCTCCCCTAAGAGGTCCAGGAAAGGATTTCACGTATCTTCTGCACAACCACTACTAGTTCTGATGGTGTAGGAACTCCAAGATTGTCTAAAACATTAATTTCTAGTGGCCAACCACTTGCATCATGATTTCCCATGGATCCATCTATCACTAGCAAAGAGCTTGAGCCTTGGTCCACATTGCAGATCTTAACTCTTCTACATGCCTCAATTGATCAACTTGAGCACTGGATTGTCACCAAAGAGTAGACCAATGAGTAACTCACACAACATACACATCGGTTGGGTTAGGAGATAGTTATAATATTCGAGGACAGGGTTCAAGAACATGAATTACACACACATGCCAAGTTTATTGTTGAGGCAGTCTCTGCAAAGTTTTCTCGAGTGTGGCCCACATTCAAGAAAGTTTCCCTTGAGCTACCAGAAGACATTACCCTGATTGCGCTAACACAATGGGTTGAAATTGTAGAAGAAGCATGGTCACAACTAGAAAAGAAGACAAACAATCTCCAACATGTGATAGAAGCTATTCAACTCAAGGAGTAGGACCAACCCAAGGCTATGCTCTAAAATATAACCTAGGTCATTGCTGAAGGGGATACAATCTGATCATCCCTTCATACTTGTACTGGTGAATGCATCAAGTTGTTTACAATGGTGAATGGTTGGGTCAGCTTGTGAGAATGAAGGAAAAAACCATTAGAAGAATCCCGAGTTCATATCCAACACATGCATGTAGAGGCATAGGAAATAACCGATCCCATTGCGCAACAAGCCAAGTTCAAGGAAACATAGGAAGTCAATGAAAATATTGATGGGATGTATGAAGTTGATCAAGTGGCCAATAAATAACTTAGGGAATTCAAACCTATATTTCAATATGCATATGTCAAAATGCATCAACTAGATTTAGTTGCATAAAATGAGTGGAAAACTCTACTCACCACTAAGCCCGCGGAGCCAAATGTTTCCGCGGTCCAAGAATTTGTTGCAGGAGCTTCCATTTTGGTAAGGAAGTTGCAGGATCAGGTGGAGAATTACTACAAATTTTGCCAATAGTTCATGAAAATTATACAAGACTTGGGCCCTCTTTTTGAGGAAGGCCCTGGAAAGGAAACAAAAGGTTGACTCAAGACGAGTCAACAATTGTGGTTGGGGCATGTTGGGCCCTCTATTTTGGAAATGCCAAAATTTTGGGAAAGACAATGTTGGAAATGCCCAAATTTTTGTTGGGATCATGTTCTCCATTGAAGGCCACGAGACATGATCTCCTCTAGTTACCCTTAAACACGAGGGGGTAATAGGCACAAATCCAACCTTTGTTTCATCTTCTCCCTATGATCCATCTTTGACATTTGTGCCATCTCTTCCTAAATTTTATATTAGTGATTCTATTATGGTCCCTTCTTCAAATGATGACAATGATGATGAAAATCCACCCTCGCTTGCTCACCTTCCTCTGGTTGGGTCCATTGATCATGAACTTGCACTAGAACCGTAACTTCCAATATTTTAACCATGTGAAATCCAACTTTAAGAAGAAAATTGAAATGATAGACTTAGGTTATTTACATTATTTTCTTGGTCTCCAAGTATTTCAAAGTAAGGAAGGATATTTCCTTTCTCAGTCTAAGTATGCATGTGCCCTTCTTTGCCACTTTCACATGGAAGATTGTAAACTAGACTCATCTCCCTTCCAGTCTAGAGTCAAAATTGCCACCAATTGTACTACACTTGAAGTAGATCACTTTTTTTTGTCAATTAGTTGGTATCATATTGTATTTGACTCATATCCATCTCAATATGTTCTTTGTTGTTGGTCTTGTTTCCCGGTATATGCAAACACCCTGTGGGAGACATTGGAAAGCAACAAAAATGATACTTTGGTATATTTTGGGTACAATTCAGTTTTGTATACATAGGATTTCAAGGGGGACTCCTTTGTTAGTTGGTTTCATTGATTCCAATTGGGATTGTGACCCCGATGATCAGAAATCCACTACAAGTTATGTTTTTAGTCTTGGTTTCAGACCTGTCACTTGGGCTTGTAAGAAGCAATAGGCTCTTGTTATTTCTTCAACAAAAGAAGAGCGTTGAGAAATGGTTAATGCAAGTCAAGAAGCCTTTTGGATTTGACAGATCCTTTCAAATTTTGGATTCTAGTAGAAATATCCGACCACACTCTGGGGTGACAATTAGAGTGCCATAAAGCTCACAAAAGATATAACTCAACATCAACACAAAAAACACATTGAGATATACATGGACTCTATCATAAATATTATTTAATATTGTATTCTCAAAGTTCTCTTTTACCCTACAAATGATCAAGTTGTAGACATTTTCACAAAGTCTCTTACAGAAGCGAATTTTTCCAAACTTCGATCTATGTTAGGATTTCAATAAGTTGTCATTAAGGGGGGATTGGTTCTAATGTTTCCTTTATTCTCTTATTGTGTCACCTTTGTAAATCCTTCAATCCTATCCCAAGTTGTTTTTAATGCGGTACATTAGGATATTTAGACACTTAGGAGTTAGTTAAGATCAACTTGGTCTGATGTGTCTTTATGTAAAGTGTGTTTCGTTAGTATGCATTTGTAATTATGTAATCTGACAATCACGAAATGGATGGAAGAATAGAAAACATGCTATGTTTAATTTGTGAAAGTAAGTATAGTAAATGACATAATCAACATGTTGCTTTGGTCGACATCAACACTCATCAAACTCTCAAGATGGAAGGATATATCAAAAAGAAAAAGGTGATAATATTGATTGATTATGGTTGTACCCATAACTTCATTAACTACAAATTAACCGAACTTCACAATTGCTTTATATATCCAACACCAAAATTTCAAGTAATGATTGCAAATGGAGGTACCACGAATTGTTGAGGGAAGTTACATAGTATTAAGGTCAATATGGAAGAGTAGTTATTAGATAGTCCAATGATAGCAATCCAAATGGGAGATGATGATATTGTATTAGGGGTCCAACAGTTGCAATCATTGGGAACAATGGCTCTTAATTTTCAATTTCTTTTCATGAGATTTTCTTTTGAAGATAAGGAAATTGAACTCAAAGGCATCCAAGGGAAATTGTGCAAAGTGATGGAGATCTAATATCATGAAAAAATTGTTAAAAAAGAGACTTCATGGTATAATTGCTTAATCGAGATAGTGAAAATGTACGTTGATAAATTTTTCTGCCTGCCAACATTAGCCAAGACAATCAAAGTCATGTGTCTTTAATCAAATACTTGGGTCATGAAAATAATACGTTAAATAATTCCTTCATAGTTGGGTACCTAAATTGGGTTTGCAATTAATAATAAATCCGTGGAATTATTTTTCAAGGAATTGTTGCATGATTGAACTCTGTTGTAAATAAACTTAATAAATGTACTTTGATCTTAATGTTTTCAATACATGGTGTATACTGCCCTCTTGAAACATAGTCATACTTATGGTAACTAATAATCACAAGTGTGATATAAATATGATTTTGCTAACTTTAACAAGATATTCGCATGGATTGTTATTTCATATACGTAGAATGACATGGCAAATGGTACTTTAAGTAATAATACGAGCATATAATTCTTGCTGAGAATTTCTGTGGATGATACATCTTTGATCAATTTATTGAGTGTCACTTTATTGAGTGTCAATTTATTGAGTGTCAATTTATTGATTTTGTCATTCTCCTTACAAATATTTAAGAGCTCTTAATGATGACACTTTATGACATGTTAATATGTTTTTTAACTCAAGCTAATGATAATCACAATAATTTCAGTAAACATAGTGTATGAATGAAATTGTATGGTGGCTTTTTATGGGCACTCTGATATTTATTCAGGCATGTTTTGTAGAAATTTTGAATTCATTACTAGAGGAGTTGGAAGGTAGTATATCAAAATTTTTATTAGAACCTCAAATTGAAGAAACGTGAGATGCCCAAAAAATTATTACCATTATGAAGAATCTATTATAGATGTTGGTATAAACATTCAAAGATATTTTGTGTTGATAATAATCATAAATAGAAATATTTGGATGAATTTTCCTCCATACTATGTTTTGGTTTACTAAAATTCAATCGAAGGGATCGGTTTATGATTGCATTTTAGAACATATCCTTGTCTTGGTTGGGTTATGAGAATCGTAGAAATATAGAGGTTGAAATGATATTGCACAACTAATTCTATCGATATAAACCCAAGGATCGTTGAGAATATATAAGATGGATTCAAGTGATTGTTGAGTTGTAGTAATTAATGGTTATTAGATTGTCTTTCTCCGAGGACGTTGCATCTTGAATAGGGGAAGACAAGAGCTTGAATGGATGATTTTGTTTTCAAAGGAAGAAGTTCCTTGTTTTCATCTTCCTACTTGAAATTTTTATAGAGAATTGATTGCATATGTGCCAGTAGTTATTGAGAAAAAAATTATCATTTCGCTTGACATTTTGGCTTACTGACATAATGGTAAAGGGTTGAATTTAATTTTCATGTGAATGTTTGAATGGCGAAACTTGCTAGGTTTGCATGATTGAGTGACTTTATGCCTCAACACATAAACTAATTAAATGCTCACGTGCATGAGAATCATGTTCAAAGAAATATGAAATAGATTGAAATTTTACATTGCAAATGTTTCGTATGCTTGATTTTTTTACTTTGCGATCTTTGGGAAGATGCTCATTTGATGGTGTTGAATGAGGTTGTGATTTTTCTTGAGTGAGATGCTTATCGGATTGAAAATCATTAAACGAGGATTTATAGGCTGTTAAACCCTAAATAGTGGCTCATTACCCCTTAATTGGGGCATATTTGTTTTTTTGTTTGTTAATTTGTTCGGACTTGCTGGCTGTGGGATTAACTTGTGGCTTGAGAAACCATGACTCGGGGGCATCTAAGCCATCAAAATCACTCAGGGATCGCACTTGGCTTGAGCCACACCAACCCTTAACATGGTTGGATTTTTTGTCCCTACAGGTTTCGAACCAGTGACTTTAACAACATAGAGTGGCTTAACAACATAGAGTTTGACGATTACTGTTCATACCATGGGATTTATAGAGAGAAGACAGTTCCAAGAACACCAAAAGAATATGGTGTGTCAGAAAGGATGAACACGGCAATCATGGATCGTGCAAGGAGTATGAGATTTCATGTTGCGTTTCCCTTACAGTTCTGGGTAGATGCTGTAGATACTGTTGTTTACTTAATAAACAAAGGATCTTCAAGCTCTTTAGATGGTGAAATTCCAGAGGATTCATGGACATGTAAAAAGGTAAACTATTGTTTTTTGAAGACTTTCAGTTGTGAAGCATTTGTCCATATTGATAAAGAAAATAGAACAAAGCTTGAGGAAAAATCCAAGAAGTGTACCTTTATTGGATACAATATTAATGATTTTGGTTATCCCTTATGGGATTATGAAAATCAGAAAATTATTAGGAGTAGAGATGTCATATTCAATGAGAAGGTCATGTACAAAGATCAGTTGCAGGGAAAGATACAAGAAAAAGAAAAACCAGAATACACAATGCTTGATGAGATCACTGAAAAAGAAATTCCAAAGGTACCAGAAAATAAAAATGTACAACAACAGGAGCAGGATGTACCTCAAACTCCTACAAGTGTTGTTAGAATATCTACTAGGTTAAGTAGACCCCCTAAACGATACTCTCTTTCATTGTATTATTTATTGTTGACTGAGTCTGGTGAACCAAAATGTTATAAAGAGGCAATGCAAGTAGACACTAAAAAGAAGTGGGAGGAAGGCATGAAAGAGGAAATGGTTTCCTTGGTAAATAACCATACTTGAGACTTGGTTCAGTTGCCTGTAGGAAAAAGAGAATTGCAAAATAAATGGGTTTACAAGTTGAAGGAAGAAGATGGAGGTAAAAAATAGTACAAGGATATACTTGTTGTAAAGGGGTTTGCATGAAATAAAGTTATATATTTTGATGAAATATTTTCTCATGTTGTTAAGATGACTTCAATTAGGATTATTTTAAGTATTGTGGCAGTATAATATTTGCACCTTGAACAATTAGATGTAAAAACAATGTTTCTCCATGGGGATTTGGATGAAGAGATTTATATGCAACAACTACAAGGGTATGAGGTCAAAGGGAAGTTTGATATGTTTATGACAAAACAAGGTTATAGTAGATGTCATTTTGATCATTGTGTTTATTTTAAAAGGCTAGAAATTGGAAGCTATATTATCTTGCTATTGTATGTAGATGACATGCTTGTTGCAAGGTCTAATATGCAGGATATAAATGTGCTAAAAAAGAAATTATCTAATTCATTTGTGATGAAGGATTTGGGTGCTGCAAAGAAAATCCTTGGTATGAGTATAACAAGAGACAGTAAAAATTGCAAATTGACATTGTCTCAGGGTGACTACATAGAGAAGGTGTCCCATTGGCCAGACATTTCAAATTAACCAAGGAAATGTGTCCCAAGACACATGAGGAGATAGAATACATGTCAAGGGTCCCTTACTCATTATCAATTGGTAGCTTGATGTATGTGATGGTTTGCACAAGACCAGATATTGCACAACAATCCAGGTAAAGAACATTAGGAGGCAGTAAAGTGGATTCTTAGGTATTTGAGAGTTACTTCTACTCATGCATTATGTTTTGGAGGTTCAGACACTGTTCTACAGGGATATGTTGATTTAGATGTGGCAGGTGATAAAGATAGCAAGAGGATCACCACATGGTATGTTTGTACTATAGGTGGAACAACAATAAGTTGGATTTCGAAACTGCAAAAGGTTGTTTCACTTTCAACAATAGAGGCAGACTATGTTGCTGCTATAGAGGCTAGTAAAGAGATGATTTGGTTACAGAGGTTTATGGAGGAATTAGGAAAGAAGAAAGAGAATAATAGGTTGTACTGTGACAATGAGAGTGCCATTCATCTTGAAAAGAACTCATCCTTCCATTCAAAGACTAAGAATATACATATGAAGTGCCATTTCATACGATCCCTCTTGGAAGATGGACAGTTGAAGTTGGAAAACATACACACTAGCAAAAATCCTACAGATATGTTAACAAAGGGAGTAACCAGGGATAATCTGAGTTCCTTCTCAGTTTTAGTTGGTCTTCAAGAATGAAGGTGAATATGATAAAATTTCCAGGTCCAAGGTGGAGTATAGTCCAACAGGTACAACAATAGTGGAGTTGTTGTGATCAGTCTCCAAGTGAGAATTGTTGGTTGTGGAGCTTGATTATCTTCCTGTTTCATAGATCTTTGTTTCCAACCGTGTTTATACCCCATGAAGACTATGCACCCCATAATATCGTACAACCCTCCACGTGGGGGGGTTGCAGGGGGGATTTCCCCCCCTACAGGGTCCAGGGGGCTCATTCCCCCGGATGGGGGGTCCGGGGGAAAGCGGGACCCCGAGGGGGGTTTGGGAGAGAAGCCTCCAAAGGAAAAATTTCCTTATAAATGTATATTGTAATTTCATATTAAATATGGACCGTTCATTATAGGGTCACAAATCTGATGATAAAATTTATGTTAGGGTTTTTTTCCCTAAAAGGTAACCCTCTTTTATGAGGGAATTATTTTGTGGCTGTGTATCATTGCGAATATTGTATTTTGAGAGAGGAGACTGTGAGAGAAAGAAGAAGAAGTTACAACGGGTGTGCTATAGGTTTTATCCCTTCATTTTGTTGGATAATAAAAGGAAGGACCTGGAAATTTCTTTGGTGGATGTAGCCTACATTGGGTGAACCATGTATATCTGTGTCTCCATTGTATTGTGTATGTTCTGTGTTTTATTTCCACATTTGTTTTTATTTTATTTCTCCGCGATCCTGTTTTTCTAACACTATGATAGTATAAAATACTTCTTAGAACAAAGACTATCTTCATAAGAACAATAAAAATGGGTTACAAATATTCTAGGTTATAACTTTGAAATTATCTACAAAAAAGTGAAACAAAATGTGGTGATGCATGAACTTTCAAGGAAAGAAGAAAACATTGAGGCCTTACTTTGTTCTATATTCATTTTACAAGATAATTAGGTGGAAGAGGCAAGGATAGAATCATAGTAGGACCATAAGGCATAAAATATTATTCAACAAATACACATATAAATTTGTGTGGAAAAATGAATCATTTTGGTATAAGGATCGCTTATACTTATTTAAGAATTCCCAACTCAAACAAAATGTTCTCTTTGTACTACACACCTCTCCAATAGGGGGCACTCAATATTTCTAGAAATTTACTATAGGATAAAGAAGGAATTTTTTGGGAAGGTCTTAAAACCAATGTTCAAAAGTTTGTGGTAGAATGTGTAGTTTCCAACAAAGTGAAGGAGAGAATCAAGACCTCAGATCTTATAGAAAAATTATCCACACCAAGTTAGTGTTGGGAATAGGTCTCAATGGTTTTTAGTACAAGTTGTTGGAGTAGGATATTTTGGATACATTTTGGGAATCACATAGGAGCGAATAACACGCCATTTTGGATAAGGAGTAGTGCTCGCAGAAGGACGCTAGTGCATTTTCAGGAGTCAACGTGCAAAAGGCAGAAGTTAGTTGGGAATGTTGGGACATTTTGTCCACTTTGTAACCGCTTTGTAACAAGCTTAGCCCTAATGAATATGTATAAATATGTAATGGATTTTTGGGGTAGAGGTAGGCCGAGATGAAGCTAATTTCCTTGTGTTAGCGAATGAGTCGAATAGCTCAGAATTTCATTACTATTTTGTTGTCAAGCATGAATTGAGGTGAATATCAGTCGAGAGGTATGTGTGCACTACAACATAGAACAACTAGGGAAGGTTTGGGTTGTGACTAGATATCTATGTATGAGAACAATGCGTATGAATGTAATGGATATTATGAATTAATGAATAAGAAGCCGACCATTATGGATGTAGCCTAGTTTGGGGTGAACCACGTTAAATCCTTGTGTTGTGATGTGTTTGTTTATTTTGTTTGATTCATGCATATGATGAATAAGTATATGAGGTGAATTTTTTTATAGATTAGTACACTATTATGGTTTCATGCACAAGATAGATGAATGCATGCTAAGTGAGTGATAAGTATGAATGCCTCATATTTCCCCATGACTATGGAAACTTGGTTCATGCAGTATCCATAGGTACCTCAGGTGAGACTTTACCTGCTTGTGGGTGATACCAAAAGGGCCAATATATTTAGGGTTTTTTTGGTGGTTTAATGATTAAACCTGGGTCTTCCCACTGTGCACTGACAATTGGTTCTGTTGTCAAGACTGGGATCTGTGGATGAGGGGAATGTGGAGGAAAACTAAGGAGGAGATCGGAGAATGGATGAACACTAAGGAGATCGAGTTTGCAGTAGATCACCATCAGAATCCAAGGATCAAAGCAGAAGAATGGTTACAAAGCTACGTTTTTACATATTTGCATGAAATTTTCTTTGTTGATTTCTTGAATGTGTTAGCAGAGTGGATCCATAGATTTGTTGATCAGATTGGAAGGTATCTCACTGAGGTTCCGAGAAATTGGACCCCTGAGTTAATAAGGGAACTATATGCTATAAGTAATAAGGTATCATACAATAGATTACTGGCTGGGTAGTGTGTTGGGAGGCTATGTTATTGAATTCTTTATAGATTGTACTCAGTTGTATAATGCTACTGAAAGAGAATTCTTTAAGGGACCACCTAAAAGATACTTGAATTCAATATCTACCTGGGTTAAGATGTTTTTTTGTGTCAAGGGAGTCACGAATATGGATTCTGACTAGGGGGGAACTGAGGGCTGACTAGGGAATGGTCTGAGTGTCGCAGGAAAGAATGAAAGAGGAACAAATGAGTTGATGATGCCGAGAGAATAATAAGGTGTGATAGAAGAAGAAATTTGAGTATTGCGCAATGGTAAAAGATTTAAGCCGAATAGGAAGAGAACTGTGGCTGAGAGAGAGGGAGAACATAGTTAATTTGAAGAGAGAGACACTGGTGTAATATTCTAGATCATACCACACACATAAAGTCATATCATCATGGTATAAGAAGATACCACTCAAGACATACCCTGCGTCGAACCCACAACCCCTTGTGTGTCTTTGAGATCTGAAGAGAATTTGTCGATTGTAGCGAGTAAGGGACATAAGAACAACAATCAAGGGAGGAAGAAAAATGGAAGCAATATAATAAATCAACTTTATATAGTATCATTGAGAAGGAATACTACACAGAATACAATGGCAGGAGTAGATCCCACCTTAAGGATGCCTCTCTTTCAGGGATATGGTTTAGAAGATACAAAGAAACATATGTTTATTTGTGAGACGATATGGGATGTAAAGAACATCTAAGATGATGACGTGAAGATTGTGCAGTTGGAAACAACCTTCATATAATGTGATTTGTTATGGTACATGAAATATCATAATACTACACCTGCAGGAGAGACTAGAACCTGGGCATAAGTGAGACTAGCTCTATTGAAAGAATTTCATAAACCTAAGTTTGAGTCATAATGCATTATAGAGATGAAGGAGATGAACCAGATAGTAAATGAATCAGTTTGGTATTTCTATCAAAGATTTAAGGTATTGAAGGATCAATTGTCATTCCAGATTCCAGATGCACAAAATAGGGAGTGGTTTATTGCAACATTATTGGCACATATACGTTGTCCTTTGACGCATCAGAAGATTGTGACTCAAACAAAAGCACTGGAAATTGTTATGAAATTGGAATCATCCCATGTAGGAGAAAGTATCATAGGGATGACTTAAGTTGTAACATCCCCACTATAATCCCCAGTTTAATTAATGCTTATGTAGATATAATATGTGGCTATGACCAAGGGATGTAATATGTGAATTGTATTTCCTTGTTTTATTAATAAAATTTGATGCCAGCTGCTAAGGGGACATGGAAAAGAGATGGGCGTTGAATTAATCCACAAGAGGGGGGAGTGTCTAGGATATGGATAAGAGGGGTCCAAGGGTGGAATATCCATGTATATTAATTCAACCCATTTTCCTAAATTTTCTATTTGTATAGGAAACTTCCCAATTCTGATTGAGTGTTCCCTAAGCCAATCATTGAATACCTGTAAGAGGGTGGGTGTGAGTAGTCTCATCAAAAAGTTATTGAGAACATGGGGGATGAGTACAACCAGCTTGGGTAAGAGTGTGAGTCAAGAAAGACAAGCCAACGAGAGGAAAATTGTATGCGTTTGGACATCAATTTTTGAGGAGTCGAGTTTGTGCATGGGAAACAAGTAGAGAGAAAGAAACAAAGCTTGAAGTTGATGCAGCCATGGAGGGTGAATTCTAGAGAAATTTGGAGAGTTATTGGAGTGAATTGGAGCTGGAAAACTGAAGAGCCAGGTTGTCAGGACTGAAGAGTGAATTCTTGTGTGAGTTGCACTGAAACAACTAGTGTTTTTTGTTGGTTTGTTGATACTTTTCCTAGAAGCAGTTTCCCTTGAGTTCCTTGCTGAGAGATTCCTAGCTACCTGTTCCAGAGAGACCTTGATAAAAGAATGGCACATTCCTTGGGTTAATAATGATAAATAGATGGTACATACCTTGGTCTATCCCTGATAAACCAATGGTTCATTCCTTGGGTTGGACAAGGAAAGAGGAAGAGAGCTGATGGAAAATCAAGATAGTTGTAGGAGAATATCAGCTGGGTTGAGAGTTTTGTGAACTGTGAGTGGAATATGAGAGACCAACCTCTTTTGTGGATTGATAGACTCAATTCGAGGGTGACTGGATGTTGAGATTTGGAATAGTCAGTCTATGGTTGGGTGAAACGTTTGTCCCAAGTAGCTGGTTGCACAACTATTGTGAAAAAGGTAAGTATTTTATCTTGCTGTTGTGTTAAATTATGTATTTAATTGTTGTGCACGAACTCTATGTATTTGGAAGTGATTTATATGTTGTTGTAGTGAGTTTTAGTTGCATTTCATGTTGATTATTAACATGCTGTAAATGCTTCTATTTTTGTGGTTATGGACAGTAGCTAAATCTATTTTAATTTGTAGTTGAAAGCTACAAAAAATGAGTTAACTGTAAATAAATTAAATTAGTTAGCAGAAATTCCATTTTTATGTATATTCCACATCATAATATCCTTCAGATGGGCTGGGGGAAGTTACATTATTTTATCAAATCTTCGATTCAAACACCAAGTTTGTATGGGCTCGAACTAGGATGATTTGGTGAAATTCGCTATTGCATATTTTCTTGTGACATGTTTGGGGAAAAATCGATATTTTAGAGAGAAATCCCCAATTTCGTGAGTGAAATCCGAGTTTTAATGACTTCGAATGGTTTGAAAAGGTTAATGGAGTAGAGAGGTGAAGTTGCAGATCAAAATTCGACCTGGAATGGTCGAAATTTGAGTTTAATGGCCGCCTATAGAGTTATAGGTAGTTTGGAGAATCGACGACTAAGATCGTGTTTGATCTCATGATTAACGATCGAGATTCATTGTGATAAATTTAAAAATTCCTAAGGATTCGACCATTTGAAGGGTTGATGAGATCAACGACCAAGATTAAATCAGGGGTTGTGAAATGGATCGAATCAACGATTTGTATTCGTCGGGGTTTGGTTGAAAATTTTCTAAGTGTGAGGTTCGATAATAGAATCCACCAACGATCGATGGTCATATCAATGAGTTTGGTGAAATGTTGGAAATTCGGAAAGAGAAATCACCAAATGGATGAATCGGACGAAACGACGAAGAGTTTCGATCGACAATAAGACATCTCTGATCATTAATGGTTGACGGTCGGGGGTCAGTCGAATTCAGTGAAGTATTTTGAATCAATCAAGAGAATTTGTCGATGGTCGATGTGTCGATGGTTTGGTGTCAGTCAAAGTCAGTGAGGTGTTCAAGTTGTTCAAGAGAATCGATTGATGGCCAATGGGGGAAGGAGGATGATGATGTCATCATCTAGGTGTCATGCTATGTCAACATCCACATGTCATTCCATTTCACCCAAGTTGACACCTTGAGATGACATGTTATGCCACATCAACAATTGCCACATCAACCAATATAAGTGGCCGATGGTCAATAGTCAAATCAACCGATTTGGGAAAGTGTATTCAAAAACCATAAGGGATTTTCGATCACTGATGGGATGATGGTCGAGTTTCGACCGGATTTTTTGGGATTT
The DNA here is from genome assembly GCA_009831015.1 of Picea engelmannii. Classification (NCBI taxonomy): domain Eukaryota; kingdom Viridiplantae; phylum Streptophyta; class Pinopsida; order Pinales; family Pinaceae; genus Picea; species Picea engelmannii. The sequence goes on along the minus strand of ML853014.1, from coordinate 37,355 downwards.
TTATTCACCAACGATGGTCACCGACAACCGATGACCGATGACTAGGTCAATTAGTTTGGAGTTGTGTGCAAGTCGGTCGTTTCAAGATTTGGGTTGATGGCTGATGGTCGGGTCAATAGTTTGGGGAAATATTGTGCATGCCATAGAAGAAATTTGTTCATCAATAGACGATAGAGAATATATCAATGGTCCATATTGCTTCTAACCTGAGATTGATGGTGCAGATTGCACATAAGAAAAATTGTTCCACATTATCTGGAGCCATTTTTTGTATTTTGGCCATAACTAGAGAAAATTACAATGGATTGGGATGAAAATTATAGGGTTTTTCTGTAGAGGGGAGGTCTACAAAATACCCAGAGAGGGCCCTTGTCAAATTATGCTTGGATTTGGCATAAATTGCAAAATAATGGTTTTTAAAGATCTGGGTCCAGATCATGGACAAAATCCCATATTAAGCCGAAACTCTTGGGGAGATTCCAAAAATAAGGAACAAAAATAAACCATGAGGTAATTGAATAAATCCTATAGGGATTGGAATGGGGACATTGAAACAAGCCAAAATCCATTATCCTGGGCCATTTTTAGGGATTTTTGAGATTTTCAGATAAGGAAAAGTAACCCTAGATCACAAAACTGGAAAATTTTATTTAGTCAAATTTGTATATACTCATTAAGAAAAACAACTTTGTTTTAGTGAAAATTTTCTAGAAATACACATATTGAGAGATAGCCAATTCTGCTAAAATTTAAAAGTTTGGAAAAAGGGGTGAAAAAAGACAAAGTTGCAAATTCTAGATTACTTTAGTTTTTGACTGGAACATCAGATTGAGATTCTGAGAGTTGTTATGAATTCCATGTTATTATTATTATCTATGTATCATACAAAAGTTTCTCCAGTTCCTAAGATATTTTCTTCTACAATTGACAAAAGTTGGCATTTCAATAAAAGTGCACCAGACTTGGAGAAAATGCATAGAAAGGGGTGAAAATGGCTTTTTCAAGAAGCCATAACTTTCAACTTAGAGATCGGATTGGGGCATAAGTACAACCATTGGGAATATATTTTAGAGAGGAATGCATATAGGGAATCATAATGTGAATTTATGAAATACGTCCTTCATAAATTGATGAGGAAACACCATGTATTCTAATTAAAGAAATGTTTTACAATACACATGTTCTAACAACAATTATTACATGCAAATTTCTTGCAGAATTAGAGGTACATAAAGAAACTTTAGTTCTTATATGAGGAATAGAGTCATGGAATATGCTCAAGGATCTTACAACCATGAGGAAGAGATCAAAGGCCTGCATGTTAGCATGGGGAATACTGAGACATAGTCAAATGGAGGAAGAGATAGGCAAGAGCCTATCACTATGAGAAGTCTTCATAGGGAAGTGAAAAGCTATAGGAATGATAATGAAAGGATTATGAAGGCTCAAGAAGAGATACTTTAAAGCTTAAATATGTTTCATAAGCAAGTCAACAATGATTCTAGCACCAAGAAAACAACTAGTGCTAGACAGATATCAACATCTAGATCCCATAACAAAAGGGATTATCATGAAAATGATAAGCAGTCAAGAAGCATGAGAAAACACCATCATTCTCCAAGGCATTCCACTAGAAGAAATCTTGCAAGTTCAGGACCAGGAGGAAACCCAAGTGTGTCTGATGTTCAAAGGCAAAGAAGAAGGCCTAAGGTAAACATCTTGCAAGGTGAACTCAGGAAAATAAAGACACCTACTTTCAATGGTGAACATAGGAAAGGAGAAGAGGCAGAGGCCTGATTGTTGGAAATGAAGAAATATTTCCATCTGCATGATCACCCATCCTAGGTAGAAGCTAGAATTTCCACCTACCACTTGCAAGGAAAGACAACCATGTGGTGGGATCAGCTTAACCAAGCCAAGAACCTTGATGAGAAGAGGATCTCATGGAGGTAGTTCAAAGGATATTTCCAAGAGAAATATTTTTTCGAGCATTACTATGAGAGAAAAATGAAAGAGTTCTTTGAACTCAAGTTGGGAACCATGACAATGGAGGAATATGAGAAGTGGTTCTTTGAATTGTTGAAGTATTTTCACTTCATCAAGGATGAGAAGGTTAAAATCCAAAGGTTTCTAAGTGGGTTACCCTCCTTCTATAATGACAATATACAATATGATAATCCCAAGACCTTTGAGGAAACCATAAGGAGAGAAAGGCACCTTTATGAGAAAAGCAAAGGAAGGCCAATTTTCCAAAAGGCTAGGAATGACAAGATGAAAGGGAAAATGGATCAAAGGAAAAAAGGTTTTAATCCACTCTTTTTCATAAATAACTCCCAAGCAAATAAACAATGCCAAGTAGCCCAAAATGGGAAAAAGAATGCAAATTCATTTGGGAAAAGGCCAAGGTAGCAACCTGTTCAATGTTGGGGATGGGAGGGAAATCACTTATATAGGGATTGGACTCACAAAGGAGAAAGAATGAGGACTATCCACAAAATTTAGAAGGCTGAAATAGTTAAATACATGTGAGGAATCATGCCAAGGATTTATGCAACATTGGAAAACAAGCAAGATGAATATCGGTTCCCCATGAGTGAAGTGGAAGGTAAGATTGAAAACCAACCCATAACAATTTTGATTGATTCTAGAGCTAGCCATAGTTACATAAATGCTAACATTGTTGAAAGATTTCACTTGCAAAGAAGTAAGCATAAGAAATCTTGGTTAGTTCAGTTAGCCACGAGGGCTAAGAGAAAGATCAATGAGTTGGTTAAAGATTTTCAAATAGACATGAGTGGACTCAGCACAAAGGTAGATGTAAACATCATACCATTGGGTTCATATGACTGTCTAATTGGCATGGATTGGTTGGAAAAACATCATGCTATCCTATATTTTTACAACAAGACAATAACATGTATTGATGAGGAAGGGAAGTACAGAAAAATTCAAGGCATTCCAAGAGTTGTAGTTGTTAGAGAGATTTCAACTATGTCGTTGAAGAAGAGCTTCAGGAAGGGATGTCATATGTCTATAGCCCATATGGAGGAGGCATCCAAAGAAAAGTGGCAAGCATTGAAGACCATCCAGTCTTGAGGGATTTTGAATATGTTTTTAGGGAAATTATAGGATTTCCACCAAAGAGAGACATTGATTTCTATATTGATTTGGTGCCAGGAGTTGCCCCAGTGTCTAAGACACCTTACAAAATGGTTACACTAGAACTGAAAGAGTTGCAGATGCAACTTGAAGAATTTTTTAAGAAGGGATATATACGCCCAAGTGTGTTACCTTGGGGAGCCCCAATTATTTTTGTGAAGAAGAAGGATGGAACCTTAAGGTTGTGTATTGATTTCAGATAGCTTAACAAGGTTACCATAAAGAATAATTATCCTTTGCTGAGAATTGATGATTTCTTTGATTAGTTGAAAGGTGCAAGAATATTTTCGAAGATTGAATTGAGATTGTGCTATCATCAAGTAAGGATAAAGGAAGAAGACAATATCAAGACAAAATTCAAAACAATATATGGGCATTATGAATTCACCGTAGTGCCATTTGGGCTATCAAATGCCCCAACAGTCTTTATGTGTTTGATGAATGGAGTGTTCAAGGAGTACTTTGACAAGTTTGTGATTGTGTTATTACATGATATACTCATCTATTATAAATCATAAGAGAAACATGAGAAACATTTAATAATGGTGTTGCAATTTTTAAGAGAGCATAGATTGTAAGATAAGCTAAGTAAGTGCATATTTTATCAAAAGAAGATTTACTACTTTGGGAATATAATATCAACAATAGGGATAGAAGTTGATCCTGAGAAGATAGAGGCCATTAGAGGATGGCCAACATTAAAGAATGTGATAAAGGTCAGATCATTCATGTGTCTTTCTGGTTATTACTAAATATTCATAAAAGGTTTTTCAAAGATTGCAAGTCCAATCAATTCTTTTCAAAAGAAGGGAGTGAAGTTCAAATGGACTTAAAAGTGTGAAGAAAGTTTTCAATAGTTGAAGGGAATATTGACAAGTGCACCGATATTGAATATTCCAGATCCAAATGAATATTTTTTTGTGTGCACCGATGCATGAAAGGAAGGGCTTTGTGGATTCCTTAGTCAAAAGGTTCATGTGGTATGCTATGAGTCTAGAAACAAGCATTTTTTTGGACAACTAACACTAAATGCCAGATAAACTAGATGGCTAGAATTTCTTAGTGAATATGAATTTGAAATTAAGCATATAGAGGGAAAGGAAAATCAAGTGGTTGATGCACTCATAAAGAGAGCTCATGAAGTGCATATTGCAGCCATCGACATGTACAAGACATATTTGAAAGACAAAATTAATGCAACAACAAATTCAGATCAACACTATGTGAAAATAAAATAGACATTACAACAAGGTAATTTTCAGCAGAAATTTAGTTCTTATGAGTTAAAAGAGGATGGAGTTATCATGTACAAGGGAAAAGTACATGTGCCCAATTCCAGTGAGCTGAAAAATGCAGTGCTAAAGGAGATGCATAATGTGCCATATGTCGAGCACCCAAGATATCAAAATACAATTGCAACAGTAAGAAGCCAATATTTTTTCCCATGAATGAAGAAACAAGTGACTAATTACATATCCAAATGTCTAGAATGCCAAAAAGTAAAGACAAGACATAGACACCCAACATGTTTTCTATCCATTTCCCATTCCAGAATGGAAGTGGGAAGTTGTCATGGTTGATTTTATTACTAAGATGCCAATAACAGTGAAGCAACATGAATCCATCATCGTGGTGGTGGACAAATTGACTAAAGCAACACATTTTATTCCAGTAAAGACTACACACAAGGAAACAAATATCGCAAAAATTTATATGAAGGAAGTTGATAGGTTACATGGAGTGCCTAAGGAAATAGTTTCAAACATATATCCAAATTTTACTTCCAATTTTTGGAAGGGTTTGTTCAAGGGATTTGGGATAAATTTAAATCTTAGCACAACATATCATCCAGAATCAGATGGGAAAACAAAAAGGACTAACATAATAATTGAGGACATGCTTAGAATGTGTGTGATGGATCAACCATCAAAGTGGGAAGATTATATTCATTTAGTTGAATTTTCCTACAATAATGGGTATCAAGCCTCATTGAAGATGAGTCTGTTTGAAGCATTGTATGGCAGAAAATGTTACACTCGAGTGAGTTGGGATAATCCAACAGACAAAGCAGTTGTTAGGCCAGGATTGTTAAAGGAAATGGAAGATCATATGGCAAAGATAAAACAAAATTTAAAATCTACCTAGGATAGGTAAAAAATTTATGCAGACAAGAACAAAGTTTTCAGATATTTTAAAGTGGACGAATATGTGTTTTTGAAAGTAAAGGAAAAGAGAAGTTCAATAAGATTAAGAAGTTTCCCGAAGTTGGAAACAAAATATTGTAGGCCTTTTGAAATATTAGAAAATAGGGGGCCATTTTCATACATGTTAGCATTACTTGCATCCATGAGAGTGCATAATGTATTTCATGTATCATTATTAAAGAAATATGTCCATGATTCTAACCACATAATTGATTGGAATGTGATCTAGGGGGAGCACGAAGGGGATTTCTGGGTGGAACCAGTATGCATCCTGAACCAGAAATTCAAAGTGATCAGAAACAAAGCCATAGGGATGGTAAAGGTTCAATGGACCTACTATGGTCCTAAATATGATACATGGGAGGATGAAGAAAACATGCGGGAAAAATACCAACAAAGTTTTGATAGTTTTGAAGAAGACATAATGCAAGACTCTGTTTTGAGCAATTGGAGTTCTAGAACCACATTTTAGAGTCATATCCAACTACATTGAGGACCTTGATAAAATAATGGATCATTCCTTGGGTTATCCCTAATAAACAAATGGTGCATTCCTTGGGTCGGCGAGTTGAGAGGAACATGAGATTATGGTCACTGCTATTGCTAGAGATGTTAAATTGTAGAATTATATTTCTAAGTATTTTGATGTAAATTTGCATATATGTATATCAGCATAGAGTGCACTAAGGATGACACACCATTATAGGGGAGGGGGAATGTAACATCCCCACTATAATAATTAGTTTAATTAATGCGTATGCAGATATAATATGTGGCTATGGCCAAGCGATGTAATATGTGAATTGTATTTCCTATTTTTATTAATAAAATGTGATGCCAACTGCTAAGGGGACATGAATAAGAGATGGGGGATGAATTAATACAAAATAGGGGGGAGTGTATAGGATAATGGCCAAGAGGGGTCCAAGGGGGGGAATACCCATGTATATTAATTCAACCCATTTTCCTAAATTTGCTATTTGTAGAGGAACCTTCCCATTTCTGATTGAGTGTTCCCTAAGCCAATCATTGAATACATGTAAGAGGGTGGGTGTGAGTAGTCACATCCAAATTTTTTTGAGCACATGGGGGTTGATTACAATCATCTTGGATAAGAGTGTGAGTCAATAAAGGCAAGCCAAATAGATTAAATTCGTATGGGTTTGGACAATAGTTTTTGGGGAGTCAAGTTTGTGCATGGGAAGCAAGTAGAGAGAAATAAACACAACTTGAAGTTGATGTATCCATGGAGGTTGAATTATAGATCAAGTTAGAGCGTAATTGGAGTAAATTGGAGATGGAAAAATGAAGATCCAGGTTGTTAGGCCTGAAGAGTGAAATCCTGTGTGATTTTCACTAAAAATGAAAGTGTTTGTTGTTGGTTTGCTGATAATTTTCCTAGCAGCAGTTTCCCTTGAGTACCTAGCTGAGAGATTCCTAACTACCTGTTCTAGAGAGACCTTGATAAAAGAATGGCATATTCCTTAGGTTAATATTGATAAATGTATGGTACATCCCTTGGGTTATCCCTAATAAATGAATGGTGCATTCCTTGGGTTGGACAAGGCAAGAGGAAGAGAGCTAATGGAAAATCAGGATAGTTGTAGGAGAATATTAGTTGGGTTGAGAGTTTTGTGAGTTGTGAGTGGACTGTGAGAGACCACCCTATTTTGTGGATTTCTAGCCTCATCTTGGGGGTGACTGTCTATTGATATTTGGAACATTTAGTCTATGGTTGGGTGGAAGGTCCATCCCAAGTAGCTTGTTGCACAACTTTTGTGAAAACATAAGTGTTTTATCTTGTTGTTGTGTTAAATTATGTATTTAATTGTTGTGCATGAACTATGTGTATTTGGAAATAATTTATATACTGCTATAATGAGTTGTTTAGCTACATTTCATGTTGATTATTAGCATGTTGTAAATGCTTCTATTTTTGTGGTTATGGAAAGTAGCTAAATATGTTTAATTTGTAGTTGAAAGCTACAAGAAATGAGTTAACTATAAATTAATTAAATTGGTTAGTAGGAATTCCATTTTTATGTATATTCAACACCGCAATGTCCTTCATATGGGATGGGGGAATTTACACAAATCCAGTTGCAGTTAGCTGCATTGACAATCCAATTGCAAGAAATTGCTAAGGGGAAAGGGAAGCTTGAAAATGTATGGTGCACTAATTGCTGTAGCAATGTTTAAACACAAGATCATTGAATCCATTGGGGACATGGTATGATATTTGCAAGACGATGGGTCACCACCCTCATAACTATCTATTGATGTAGAAATACCAGAGCACTGTGAGTAATTTTTTCTTAAACTTTTTTAAGTCAGTAGGCCATGAAGACAAGGACTGTCACACATTTGATATGATGAGAGAAATCACTGCATATGCTTATAGAGTCCAAGGAAAATAATCAGAAGGAGGAGGCCCACAGTATAATACTCATAGAGGAGGTTATAATCAAGGCGGCTATAGAGGATTCACAGGCCGCAGACGAGGTGGATTTGGCAGAGGAAGAGGACCTATTATATGTTATAATTGTAATCAACCTAGACACTTGGCTAGAGACTATCTGAATCCTTGCACAACATGTACACATTGCAGAGAATCCATGCACACCATGTACATATTGTAGAGCACTAGACCATGCGATGGAGGATTATCCACAATTGATTGCGAAATGGAAAGAAAAGAGGAACCCAAATGTACATATTATAGCAATTGAGGCGCGAGATGAAAAACCTAATATAGCAACAGTTACACATGGAGGGATGAGAACTACAACTAATGTGACAGATCAAGGGAATAGATCCACTAGTGGGTAAGGAAAGAAGTGAATCCTACTCTGTTGTTTGATCATAGAAAAGATAAAGGGACTTACCAGGAAGCCAAAAAAGAAGTGATAGGAGTCGAATGGATAAATTCAAATTTGGTCACACCACCCTTGTATGATAGACCACCGATATATGATATGACTCTATTCTATGACCCTTCAGAGAAGTAAACTGAAAAGGTAAGTACTTTGCAAATATTTTTAAGAAGTTGTTTAAAATTAATAAAACATGAGTCTGCTTTGAGTACTTTGCACGGGATGATTGACAATTATGCACAAGAGAAAGAGATGCATGTCACACACAGAGAACTTAAGCAAGTACAATGAAAGAAGAGAACAAATAGGGAGATTCAACTTAATTCACAGATAGGAGATTACGACATGGAAAATATTATTCCGAATCTAGGTTCCGATGTGAATGTCATCTTGAGGTAGACTTGGGAGATGATGGGGAAACCAAAGATAATTTGGTCACTAATATAGTTGATATTAGAGAACTAGCATAATATTGTTCTATTTGGAAGGATGCCAGGAGTAAGTGTCAATATTGATGGAGTGCGAAGTGTCACATATTTCGAAGTAATCAAAATAGTAGATGGAAATACACCTTGTCCAACATTGTTGGGACTTGATTGGGAATTTGATAATTTTACTATCATTGAATTAAAGAATATAAAAATGGTATTTGAAGTAGAGGACTTGAAGGTTATTGCGTTGTTAGACCCTACAAAAGGAAAAATATTTGTAGAACTAGACAAGAGAAAATAACTGGATCATCTGTATAATATGACCACGTGGATGGATGATTATGTGAATCATATAACAAAAGGCGTATTCGGTTGGGGGAGTATTAGTTCATGTGTGTAAGAGTCTGAAGAGGCGCTGGAGAACTGGCAACAAATATTGCATGAAGTGTTAACGAAGAAATGTGCTTAGATCACTTGAGCATTAAGATGGATTTGAACAATGGTATGTGATCCGTCGAAGTTTATCGGCCTAACACCTATATAATCTTTTATCAAAGAGTTTGAAATGCAGATACCAGATCAAAAAATATTGTTGGATTTATATGTCACACTGAAAGAGACTTTAGTGAGATGGTGGGCTATACATAATGACAACATAGAAGATTGGTAGCAATGGAAAATATTACTCCAAGTCATGTTCGAGACAACGAACAAATATGATATAAGAAGTATATTGGATTGAATTTCCATGTAGAACATATTGTAAAGTTTACCATGATGTTGAGAGAAGTACCCAAGAAAGAGTGGACACATTTTTCTGTGCATACTCTGGACACAATTATGAAATTGGTACATAGAGATAGAAGTGTGTAGAGAAATCAGAGATTGGGAAGAATTGACCAGGAACTTACATGTAACATTCAATTTTGAAAATAATAATCCTCTGATTGACTCGGCCTTGCAGGTGATCATGACAAATATTTTTGAGGCAGAGGAATTGCTGGAATCAATACCTTTGTATAGTGTGCTTAGAGTTACTGCAACAGTTGAAGAGGTTTTTCACTGTTACAATGTTGCAAAGGAATACCAATATGGGGAAGATCCAAGGAATGTGTAGATACCATAAATTAAAGGGGAGCACGTAGTAGAAGGACAAGAACTTGAATCTGCAGTATATTCCAAGCCTTTAAAGACACACACAGAAAATATTGGAATAAAAGACAAGCCCAAGTTTGGGCACATAGGAGACTACTGAAACGATGAGACAATTGAGAAGATTTCTGACATACTACGTGAGTATCAAGACTTCTTTCCAACTACTTCTTAGAGATGAAGGGTATTGCTGGGAAATTGGGCAAGATGAAGATCCCATTGAAACCAGATTCCAATCCCATGTGATAGAGACCATATAGAATGAACCTAAAATATAAGCATAAAGTAAAAGAAGAGATATGTTGATATTGAGAGGGGGGTGAATCAGTATCAAGTACAATTTAAAACCTTTTTCAACTTATACTTAAACCATTCAACTATATCCAATGAGAAATGAACAATAGTATAAGAGTTACACCAATACACCACAATACACCATGC
>ML853014.1:0-11014 GCA_009831015.1 Picea engelmannii | reverse complement strand
TACATGTACAATTCACTTTGTCATCTTCAAAACTTCATTTCTCCTCAACCATGAGGATCCACGTGACGTGCCACATACCACCGGAAAGAGCATGATGTATACTATCCATCCATGGGTGTTGTATCTACATGTGCATTTTCCTTTATTTCCAAATAACTTCATCAATCTTGTGGTCCAAAACCCATGACTAGGGTTGACATCAATGACAACAACCAATCTTCCAACACATACTCCATTCAGTTTGACATCTGGAGAAGAAATTGTTATGCTTATGGAATTCATAGTATCGAGTCTGTGCATTTCTACGTTGACATAACTTATAAATTCAGGTGCAGTGGAAAATAGGCTGTCGGATTTAATGAGCTAGAAGAAGATCATTTTGTCGCAGGTTTCCATCAACAAGTAAATAAAGCGCATGAGTAAGCTTAGCATGAAATATATATAAAGAAGAATAAATTTTAGAAAGGAGACTTAGTAATACTCTATGACAACAAGTTTTTGTAGCACCTAGGTAAGCTCCAGATTCATTGGCTAGGACCACACGTGATAAAGTTCATCATGGAAGAAGGTGCTATATAGTTGGAAAAAATGAATGGAGAGGTTGTGGAAGGACTGGTTAACAATAGTCGACTAAAACAATATAGGAAAAATTTGGCTTCTATGCACAAGCCTGAACTGCACATAACTTGTATTGTAGTGTATCATAGCAAGAAAAAATAAAAAAAGGGTGTTTGAGTTAAGCGACAGAAGGTTGAAAGGAAGCATAGAAGTCTTGTTCAAATAGTTAAACCAGAGAATGTCACACAGATGAAGTAAACAAGGATAACATGTGTGCAATACGGAATATTGGATTGTGACATGAGGCATGTGAATAAAGAAAGAAAAGCATTTAATATCATCTATGATGGGACATGCATTGAAGAGAGAACATGAGGACGATGTAATGGCACCGCATAGTCATAAATGAAGAATGGAAAAAATATTTTGATAGAATAGAAAATATAACGCATGATCCATCGAAGGATATGAAGTTAATGAAGCATTAAGTGAAATAATGAATACTAAGGTAAGTGGAATAGACGGTAAGTTCAGGCACGGACAAGTTTAGAAAAAGATGGAAACCAAGTGATACAAGCACTTGAAGGGTCTAATGGGAACAAGTTATTGCCACTTAATATTTAATAAAGAGAAACAAGAGCATAGAGCTGAGTAAACACTGAACATATCCAAATAAGTTAGTTGTAGAGAGTAGTTTCAGAAAGAAATGGCACCACCCAAAGAAACAACAACATCAACATTAGTACCAAAGAAACAATGCAGTAAGCCATTGGTAGTATCGACACATGAAGAGACCCTAGGAGCATCAACATTAGAGATGAGTTCGACCAACTTTCAGAGGGATTACATACCACCAAGGAAGTCATCAACAAATTCAATACACTTACATAAGGAAGAAAAGTATCCGCTCGTGGAACCATAAATTCCACCAGGAATCATAATTGAAGGAGACATGCTAGGTATAGTGTCGAGTCTGAAGTTTGCGTATCACGACTTGTCAAATGAGAAGAGGTTCCCAGACTTAGCCCAGAAAAAATATTTGAGGACATTCATCGATCCATAGACGTTATGTATCAAGGTTGTGCTAAAGATATGGGAAATAGGATTGGAGAAATCAGGAATACTGAACCTGTTACAAATCCTTCATTTTGGTAGGAGTAACGAGATAAACACCTATGTAAATATGTTGTTAATTTGCGTGCATGGAGGATACCTATGGTTGGACAGACCCATGTCCATCGATACAAAGTTGATCACACAGATAACAGGGTTGCCAATGGCACGAGAGGACCCATCACCACTTTTTATAGACAAGTTGAATGAAAAAGAATTATAAGAGAGGATGAAGAAAAAGTTTGGTATGTTCAGAGTAGCACACAAGCTCAATGTAGAAATATCAATGATGACTGTGTCAGGTTTACAATGTAGGTATTAGCTTGCAAATTGTTGAGGAAGTGTCATAGAGATCGAGTGCCAACATGAGTGATAAACGTGATAGAAAAGTGCATTGAAGGAATGGAGATGAGCTGGGAGATGTTTCTAGTCAACCAGTTCTAGATAGACTATAGAGAAGTGCAAGAAAAAGGTATGGAGTTTCGCTGCACATGGTTGTTGATATTAATAGCATTATTGGCTTGGAGGGAGCCAAAATACTCACAATTCTTGTCAACAACAAATAATCCATGCTTAGAAGCAAGGTACATGAACTTGTGGCATACTGCGCACAAGGAGAGACAACTAGACAACACTATTCAATTATACATCTACAAGGAAGTGATTTGGACAAGTATCGAGAGTACACCATGAATAACACCACAGGTGGTAGAAGCATACAATCCAGTTGTGCGATTTAAGGAAGGGTGCCATCACATGTATATCCAAGCGAAGAAGGACCCAAGTCAGAAATGGTTGCCTACATGATACCGGGTAACTGAGGAAGAGATTGGACACATCATGGAAGAATGATATGATGATTGGAATATCCCAATGACCGAGACAAAGATAGGGAAACCAAAGAAACAAAACCTAGAGGTAGAAGAAATATATGATGAAGAAGAAGCAGAAGGAGACAAAAATGGTGCAGGAACAACATAGAAGATGGTACCACGTCCGAGAGAGAAGAGAAAATAAGCATATACGAGGAAAGCAGTTCCATAATACAAGAAAAGGGAAGCTGTAAGGGAACTAGAAGTTCAAGCCCTCACAAAAGATGACTTGAAAAATATTGCAGACCGAGTTAAGGAAGCAACAAATGAACCTTTTGAGCATGCAACACAACAATAAGAAGAAATGCATTCAGATATGTAAGTGCAGATTGTTGAATTGTGACAATTTTTGGAGACCACAAGACTTGCACCAGTTCAAACAGGACAACAAGTTCTGATAGAGAACACAATGTAGACAAGTGAGGTGCAACATATGACATCTATCATATCAGGAGAAAGACACGTAATGAATATAGCAACGGGAGCCTTAGAGTTCCCCACGAATGAGTTGAAGGAGCAAGACAATGAAATAAGTCATATTGAATTCATATTATCTCAGTTTTCAATAGAAGTATTATATGGATTACAAATGAGTGTGATAGAGGAACTCCAATTTCACGTAGTGTTAACCTCAATGGAGTTGACAAAGGAAGTCATAGATAAGGACATGTTGCAAGAAGACTATGACCAACTCAAGTTGGAACGTGACGAGGTCACGCAAAGGGAAGAAAGAGTGAAATAGGTGGTCTTGGGGTGTATAACATTATTCCAAAATTTCCTAGGGAGGAAGATGCCCTATTAGAAGAACAAGTGACAAAGCTGAGCAAAGACATTCAAGGATTTCAAACAAAGATCGTTGATTTAGAAGCATGACAGATGTCGATCACTCCCCTAGAGGAAAGGGAGAAAAGAGAGAAGTTGGTGAAAACAAATATAGAGAACATCAAGAGCCTAGAATAAGAGTGTGCTAAGTTGTACATAGAAATCATGGGCATTTGGTCACAACTAACCAAAGACATGGATTTGGAGGAAATTTTCTAGGAGCTACAAGTTGTGCAGGACAAGGCACAAAATTTTAAGGAAGTAATGAGTACATTTCGACCAACAGAGATGGTAACAACAATGGAAGAAAGCTGAAATATATACTCAGAGATGAATTAGCTAAGGTCTAGGTAACAGGCTTGCGCACAAAATATTGAGACCTTGTAGGAAGAAGCCTATAAGGTAGCAATGAAATTATAAGCTACTCAAGGTCTAGTAAAATAGACAATCTAGGAAAGTGCTGAAAAAGTGAAGACTCATATCACTGCGGAGATGGCCGAGGAAATTTTGCAATAGGAAACCCAATTCAAAGAAAAATTTTCAACACCTGAGATACATTACAAATTTTCTTGGCAACATGGAAGCAAGATTGAAGTGACTCAGAACGAGCCACATGTGAGTGTTGGGGGTCTGTTGGAGTAGGCTAATTTGGATAAGTTTTTGGAAACGCACAATAGAGGATAACACGACATTTTGGCTAAGGAGAAGCATGCGCAGAAGGAAACTAACACATTTTCAGGATTCAGTGCACAAGAGGCAGAAGTTAGTTAGGAATTTTGGGGCATTTTGTCCACTTTGTAACCTCTTTGTAATGGGATTAGCTCTAATGAATATGTATAAATATGTAGTGGGTTTTTTGGATAGAGGTAGGTCGAGATGAAGCTAACTTCCTTGTGTTATCAGATGAGTCAAATAGATCAGAAGTTCGATACTATTTTGTTGTCGAGCATGAACTGAGGTGAATATCAATCGAGAGGTATGTGTGCATTGCATCATAGAACGGATAGGGAAGGTTTGGGTTGTGAACGAATATCTATGTATGAGACAAGTGTGCATGAATTTGATGGATATTATGAATGAATGGATAAGAAGCCATCCATTGTGGATATAGCCCAGTTTTGGGTGAACCACATTAAATCCTTGTGTTGTGATGTATTTTTTTATTCTGTTTGATCCATGCATATGATGAATAAGCATATGAGGTGAATCTATAATAGATTAGTATGTTGTTATGGTTTCACAAACATGATAGATGAATGCATGTTAACTGAGTGATAATTATGGATACCTCATATTCCCCCACGACTACGGAAATCTGGTTCCTACAGTCCCCATAGGTACCTCGAGTTAGACTTTACCCACTTGAGGGTGATTCCGAAAGGGTTGGTATATTTAGGGTTTTGCTGGTGGTTTAATGATTAACCCCAAGTTTTCCCACTGCACACCCACACAATCCTACCAACATATGAAGTGCAACATACCCAACACTCTCTATCCTTTGTTGATGATATGGAGTATCTCTTGAAACCACCAATTTCACTCCAAATTTGTTTCTTTGATACCTTTCCTCATTGTCATGCTATTAATTAATTAATGCATGCAAGCATGACAATGCAAACTTTTGTAAACATAAATAAATCATTCAATGGAAAACGATACCATAGTTTACAGGTGTAGGCTTAAAAATGAAAACATAATTAGAAAAAATTAAAACTAATTCAATCCTTAGCATAAACAACATTGATTCAACATATTCACAAATAAATCATAAAAACTTATCTTTCTAGAAATTAACCACAAACTACCTTTGAAATAAAAATGTTCCATCCAATCACAGGATTTTTGTTGGACTTAATATTTTTGTGACAAAGGCCACCGTCAAGTTGAGGCGATGAATCCACAAGGACGAATTTACATATGGTTGGCTCTAGCTCTCTTCACATAATCCAATTCTTAGAATTCAGAGTCTGTTAGCTCCTACAACTATCCCAAATCACCAACCCTCTTCCCCCCTAGCCCGCATAATCCAGGGAATGAGATCCCTTCCTTTGTTATGTAATCTCCCAGGTTAACATAGACTGACCAAGAAATATCACTATTGATATTCCATGGATTATCAACTATAATTAATTTTCCTCAATAACAACAATTTCCCTTACTTTTAGTCATAATTCTCTTATAGTTTCATGACAACAATTTTCCATTATTTTATTACAACAATAATATAGTAGCTTAGGCTCAGAGAGAAAAACCCCAAGAATAATTAACATTAATAAATACTTACATGCCCAAAATCATGGAGTATATTTGCATGCTAATAATAAACCACATGTCTTCATGGGAAGTACACATTTTCCCTCTATTAGAATTAATCACAAGGATTAATGAATTCTAATTAAGTAGGGTTAAGGACTTATGCTTATCAATAATATTATCTTTCTTTAGTCCCTTTGAGCCCCCTTTCTTCTCCCTCTTGTGGAGTCATAACTATCCATTAATTTTTCCTTCTCCTTCTACAACCTGTGATGTATTTTTTTATTATCATTTAATTTACAATTTTACATATTACATTATTTGTATTTTAACCATTCATCACATACACATATACATTAATGGTCTAAGGATCAAAATTGTAGTATTACATTTCCCTCCCCTAGATTTTGCACTATCCTTAGTGCACATACAATGCCATTGTATACAATAATTTTTACATAAAATTGTCACAACAAATGTGGATATGCCTCCCGCATTGCATCCTCCAGCTCCCATGTTACTTCCTTAGGATTGTAGTGGTCCCATTAGATATTTACTACCATATATATGTTCTTGAACACAATGACCTTTTTGTCCAATATACACATTGGCTATACTTAGAAGTCTCCTTATGATTGCACCTAAATCAAAGCTCAATTAATGACACGGTGAGGATCATGCATATACTTTTTCAAGAAAAAAATGTGAAACATATTATGAATTTTTATGGTAGAAAGAAATACAAGAATGTATGCGACATGTCCTATCCAATCCAAGATCTCAAATGGACCACAATATTTGGTTGCTAGTTTAGTGCAGTTTGCCAACTTCAAAGAACTTTTATCATTAGAGAAAATTTTCTCAAAAAATGGGCCTTCTAAGGAAATTATAAAATAACAAACCATGTGTGCCACATCAAAATCGTGTATGCCACATCTCACTTCCATATAAGCTAGACTAATCTAGAATTGTGAGATGATAATTAAAAATAATAATGAGAAGTTTAGATTCTTGTGCATAAAAAATAAATGATAATAAATAATTGATATATAATATAATAATACTATGAATGAATGTGAATGCGACAACATTAGAATAAATGTATAATATAATATTGTCAATTGGGTCTAGCCCGGGTGGTTGGGAGGATTTAATTATTATATAAAAACTATATAATACTAAATTATTAAGTATATTACAACTTTATAACTACTAACTAAATATTATATAATATTACAAATTAATAATTATATAACATAATATTATTATATAATAATAACAATACATTATTAATATATATTGGAAGTATATATTATCATTGATACATACATAATAATAATGGAAATATAATAAATAAATGATAATAGATATTATACAATAAGTACTAATAATATAAAATATTTCATATTGAGTATTTCAAAGATATTGAACATATCTTGAGACAATCTCACCAAGATATTAACTAAGATGAGGTGTACATATGGTTAAATATTTTCAAATAGAAGCATGACACATAATCACCCTTGAATTTTATATGTCTTAAACTCAATGATTATCATTGACTCAGTTCTTTGAAATTCTATTGGTTATTGAATTTCTAATTCAACAAACATATTTTTCTTATAAGGCCCATTTTTGGAGCAATTTTTCTTGGTTTCACTTTCAAATACACATTTTTCTCAACTTTAAATTCCCTTTGTAATATGCCTTTATCTGCGTAATTATTTTGTTTGTTCCGTGTTTCCTCTAAACTCTACTTGATTTTGATCATTTTCTCTTCCATTTCCCCTAGCAACTTTAACCCAAATATTACTATGTCTGCTGGATTGTCTCAACTAATTAGAATATAATTTTTTTTTCCATATAAAGTTTCAAATGGATTCATCTTTAGAGAATATTGATATCTATTATTGTAGGCAAATTCAAGTAAATGCAAGTAATCCTCCCACTTCAATGGCTTGTCCATCACATAATTCTTAACATGTCTTCAATCACTTGATTAAATCTCTTTGTTTTCCCATTTGTTTGTGGATGATAGGTTGTATTAAATTCACACTTGTACCAAAACCCTTAAATAATTCCTTCCAAAATGTTGAAGTAAACTTTGGATCTTTATTTGAAACAATTGCTTTAGGTATCCCATGAAACATAACAATCTCTTTCATGTAATGTTTTTTCTATATTCATTTCCTTATGAGTTAATTTAACTAGAATAAAGGGATCAAATTTTGTTAATTTGTCCACCACTACCATTATTGGATCTTGTTTCCTTCTTGTCTAAGGAAATTTAGTGAAAATCAATAGTTATCATTTGCCATTTCCACTTTGGAATTGGCAATTGTTGTAGCAAACTTTCTAGATGTTAGTGCTCTGTCTTTATTCTTTGACATTTCATACACTTGACTATACAATCAACAAAAATATTTTTTATTCCTAGCCAAAAGTATTGAATTCTCAGTGTTGTCATTGTCTTTTGGTATCCAATATGTCCAACATATAGAACATTATGCACTTTCTTTAATACAAACTTTATTAATTCATAAAAATTAGAGACATGCATTTTGATTTTATATATAAGAATGCTATCCTCTTCTAGATTATATTATATATTTATGTTATAAATTTTCATATTGTAATCCTTCTTTTACCCATAGGTAATTTTCTTTTGAAATAAGAGCTTCCAAATATAATTTTTATGGCTATAGCATGCATTGCATATATTGTTTTGTTGAGTGAATCAACAACCTTGTTCTCTTTCCCTTTAATATGTTTAATATCAAAGTTATATTCACTAGGAAATTCTAGCCATCTTGTTTACTTGGTATTTAAAGTCTGATATTCAAACAAATATTTTAGACCACTATAGTCCGTCCTTAACTCAAATTTCCTCCACATTAAATAATTTCTCCACATTTTTAGTGCATGAACTATCACAACAAGATCTAAGTTATGTGCGGCATAATTCTTCTCATGTTCTTTAAGATTTAACAATTCATAACAAGTCACATGTCCATTCTAAGTAAGAAACAAACCAAGTCCCTCTTTGAAAACATCAATATATAACATAAAATATTCATTTGTATTAACAATCTTGAGAATGGGTGCGCTAGTAAGTAAATCCTTTAACAACTATAGGTTTTCTTCACACTTTGCTGTCCATTAAAATTTAATTCCTTTTTTAAAGATGCAACGAGATGAAAAATATTGGAGAATCCTTCTATGAATCTTTCATAGTATCCAACAAGCCTCATGAATGAACCTACCTCTGTTATAATCTTAGGTGTATACCATCCTCTAATAGCTTCAATATTCTTTGAATCTACTATTATTCCTTGTTAGATTTTCTTAAAATTTCAGTAGCAATAGATTTACCAAAGTAATTTGATCTTCTTTTAACATTCAACAACCATATACTGAAAATATAAGCAATATCTAGAAGCAGATAGAAAATAAAAATAAGACACAAATATTTATCCTGGGAAAACCACAAACTCGGGGAAAAACCCCAAACTTGGGGAAAAACCCAACCAAATTTCCTTAGAGAGAATATTTCTGATAACAAAATACAACCATGAACAAGCTCTATTCACAAGAGAAAAACCAGCAATGAAGAAACTATGATAACAAGTACTTATCTCTTCTTCTTGTAAAACCCTAGCAAGGGTAGACACCTAAGAAACACCATGAAATATGATGTGTATCAACCCTAGAGAGAGTGATAGAGTACTCAACCTCTTCCAAGGAACTTCCCAAGACAGAAACCATAGAAACTGCAGTAGCTGTGTCTTCTTCCTTGCCTTAGACTTTTTCCTTCTTTTCTTGAGTGAGATAGTTGTGTGTGTGTGTATGTATCAAATGTCAAGTCATATCCCTTTATTTATAGTCTTCGAGTCACCTTACTGGGGCTGAATTCTTTTCTTGGAAATTCTATTTTCACTTTATTATTTTCTGTGGGGCCAACTTCTCTTCTGGGGTATTCTTCAACTGTTCAATGGTCTTCCTTTGACTTCTTGGAATATTACTCTCTAAGAAAATTTGTCCAAGAGGGAATACCTCTCGCTGCTACAAAACATCAACACTCCCTCTTAGAGAGGGATGCATTCTTCCATGATGTTCTCTTTTAGTAGTCCCAATCGCACCCATCCACTTCACATGGCATGGGAAAGAATACCACATAGTCTCAAGACTATGCTGCAAGTATCTATGTTGTTTCTCCTCTCCTAATATTCCCAATCAAACCCATCCACTTCACAAGGTATGGGAAGACTACCACTATAGCCTCATTCACACCTAGCCACTTCACATGGCTTAGGAAAGGCTACACCATGGTCCCAATTACACCTATCCACTTCACATGGCCTAGGAAATACCACGCTACAAGTACTAATCACACCTAGAAACTTCACATGGCTTAGGAGATACTTGTACCAAGACACTCATTACTCCCTTAGTCACTTCACATGATTGATCTAGGAAAACCCTGGCCACAGGGAGAGTATCTTCTTATTGTAGGAGAAGCATCACAACTCCTTCTCAATGAGGGTGGACATTCTGCATTATGCTAAGCTTGTCTCTAAATTACTCACACTTCACTTTAGACAAAGTCTTGGTGAGAATGTATGATATCTACTCATCTTTGGATATGTATCGGAGTTCCACTGATCCTTTCTGCACCATGTCTTGGATGAAATGGTATTTGATCTTTGTGTTCTTTTACTTGTCGTGAAAGACTAGATTCGTTGAAAGCTTCACACAACTTGTATTATCACAATATATCAAGGTTGGCTTGAACTCTAGATCAAATAACCCTGCAAGAAAATTCCGAAGCCACACTGCTTCATGACTTGCAACACTGTTTTCTATATATTCTTCTTCTATTGTACTGAGTTCCACTGATGACTATTTTCTGCTCAACCATGAGATCATAACTGATCCCAATCTGAAGCAACATCCTAATGTGATTTTCTTGTCCACTGCACTCCCTAATTAGTCAGAGTTTGCATAACCTTGTAGCTTCACTTCACCATCCGAGAAATATCTGAGTCCATATCCAACCATACCATGCAGGTACCTCGATACATGTTTTGCTGCTACCAAATGTGAATTTCTAGGCTCAACCATGTGCTGACTCAATGTGTTCACTACAAAGCATATATCCAGCCTGGAGTTAACCAGGTACATCAAGGATCTGATCAATTGTTTGTACATTGTGGGATCAACCAAATTTGAAGAAGAATCACTCAAGATCTTCAGATTTGTAACCATAGGTGTGGTCATGGACTTGAATTCCATCATCCCGAATCTCTGCAGGATCTCAACTGTATACCTTCCTTGGATAAGGAAGATATCATCTGGTCTCTTCCACACCTCTAATCCCAAGAAATATGCATCAACCC
>WSFP011378871.1:0-29935 GCA_009831015.1 Picea engelmannii | reverse complement strand
GAGGTAAACCAAATATGATATGATAATGTAATTAAAAATTCATAACAATACCAACATGCCATATTGATACAAGAGCATCCATTGCCAAACAAGATATCTTGCATGAATTTGAATTTAGACATAGGCGTGGGAAAATTGTAACTACTTCCAGTTCATATTCCAGAACTTAGGCATGCCTACTTTTTCCTATGCATGCATTTTTTAAGCTCTTAGCATGCATTTTATTAAATTGTGAAAATAAAGACAATTTTATTTTAAGTCAAAAGGTCAAAAGGACTTATAGGTAATTAAATGCAAAATTCAAATCATCTTTGAAAATGTGATTCGATTCCTCAACTTGGCATTATGTGCATTTTAACAATAATTATGTGCATTTTTTTTCAATGTCAAAAAAATGTCAGAGGGCATTTTTGGAGGAAAACTACGCACATTTGGAGATGAATCAAAGAAATGTAAGACATGGGTTTTTTTCCTAACATGGAAAAATATAGAACAAGAAGGATATTTTATTATCTCGTGCATGTGGAAGATTTGGCATGTAATTGTGTTAGGATTTATAGACTTTGCACCTTGTGTAAAAAGAGGGCGGACTTTGAGTATTTTTTTTCTTCACAATATTGGAGATATTACACACCCACCTAGTATTTCTTTTCCTATGTTCATTAGTCTATGTTGAGGTAATCCCTTGGTCTGAGATATTCTCCCCTAGATGAGGGTGAAACATTCTCTTTATTCATTACTTTGTTGTACTTCACTTGTTGGTTTGTTATATTCTTTGCAGTGAAACTCAAAGGTCGAGGTGGATCTATCGGGCAAAGTTGAAGTCAAAGTAATCGATAGAAAGTCAGAGAGGTCAACTGAAAAGAGGATGATAAGAAATCAAATGGAAATCCACTGAAGACCGAATGAAGGTCGACTGGTAATCAAACCTAGTAGTTGATTGTAACAGAATCCCTAGATTTGAGGGATTTTTAGCCAATGATCTACGTGGATCTGTAACCATTTTTGGGCACCTTTATTTAGGGATTTTCCTACTGTAAAGCCTATAAATAAGTTATGTTGTATTTGTATTAAGTTTATCTTCAGGCTAAACTTTAGCAGTAGGTTTATAGTCATGTAGATGTAAGTTGAATTGGCTACAGGGTTGTTCTTGTGTAAAGAAAGAAGGTATGTTGTCGATTGTGTCTTAGGTGTAGACTAAGGTTAGGCATGTAACCTTTTAAAGTCAATAATAGATCAATATTCTCAAAGAATGATGTTTTCCCCATTTGGGTTTCCAGGGTAAAATCTCCCTGCACAGTGTGTTTGCTTTGTCATTTATTTTGATCTTAAATATTTCTTCCTCTCTTCTGTTAGGTTTAGCGTGGAAGCACAAATTTCCTGAGAAGTGGTATCAGAACTTGGTTTAACAACCTTATATATGAGCTAAACCCTAGGTACAATAAGATTTGCGAGTCACATATATTTAAATTTGTGCTTAAAGAATGGCAAGTAGCTTGAGAATAGAGATCGAAAAATTCAATGGCTGAATTTTGAGCTTTGGAAGCTTAGAATTGAATATCTCCTTGTAGATCGAGAACAATGGGAAACAATATGTCTAGGTACCATTCTGATAGGAATATTGATGGAAGTATGGGAGAAACTCGAGAGAAGGGAAAGGAGTATGATTCGACTTTGTCTTGCAGATTCAGTGTTGCTGAATGTCTCAGGTGAAGATTCAACCAAGAAACTGTGGGACAAGTTGGGGAGATTGTACTAGTCAAAATCTCTGGTAAATAAGTTTTTCCTTAAAAATAAACTATATCTTCTGAGGACGAGTGAGGACAATTCAGTGACTGATCATTTAAATGTGTTTAATACTATAATAAGCCAATTATCTTCTGTGGATATTAAAATCACTTAGGAGGAGAAATGTATTATCCTATTATGTTCTTTGCCAGACTCCTCGAACAACTTATTCATGGATATAAGGAGTAATTCAACCATATTATCACTGGAAGACGTGGTTGCATCTATAATGTCAGAATAAATGAGAAGGAAGAACATTAAAGAATAAACCAAAGATGCATTAGTGGTGAGAGGTCGACCGATTGACAGAGATAAAGGCAAATTCTCCGACATAAATTCTAAGTCAAAGGTTATATATATATCCCCTATTCAGTCAATGAGAAGATGATGGAAATGTGGTAAATATGGGCATTACAAAAGGGACAACAAATCGAAGGAAATGGAAGTCAATAAAGGATCTTATGAGAAGCATTTGATTGAGAGAAATACAACTCTAGATAAAGGAGGCAACGTGTATCTGGTGTCGACTAGTACACAGTTGGATAAAGATGTTTTGTTGATCAACTTAGCAAAATCTTATCATATGACACCAGATAGAGAATGGTTCTGAAAATATGAACGATATGAAGGAGGAGATGTGTTCTTGGGGGATGAATCAAAAACCAAAATTATCGGACAGGGAAGAGTCTGACTGATGTTGTAGGATGGGAGGAGTAGAACCCTTTCAAGTGTACTACGTATTGTGGGTTTGGAAAGAAACCTGATATTCATCAGTAAGACTATTGAGGCAGGAGTGCACACTTTATTTTATAAGGATACATGTAATATGGTCAGAGGTGCGATGTTATTAATGAAAGGATTTCATATTGGAACCCTATACAAGTTGTTAGGGAATGTTGACTCCACTGGATGCAACAACATCGTTGTTCCTAAAGTCGACTTGACCTCGACTTGACTCGACTCAAATCGGTCTGATTCGATTCAAACCAACTTGAAAAAGCTTTGTCAAGTTGACTTGACCATGCTATGGCACGAAAGGATGGGACACATTGGAGAAAAATGACTCTGAGCTATGCGAAATAAAGGTATGGTTGAAGACTTTCTTGAATGTAATTTAGAAATCAAATTTTGTGAACATTGTATATATGGAAAAGAAATTTGGGTGAGGTTCCCATCTGGAGCGACAAAGGAAAAGGGATTCTAGAATTGGTTCATAGTGATGTGTTTGGCCCTATATTAGTGCCTTCACTTCATGGATCCATGTATTATGTATCCTTCATAGACGATTTCTCCAGAAAGACATGGCTATATTTCTTGAGGAATAAATCAAAGGTTTTTTAAAAACTAAAAGAGTTTAAGTCTCTTGTAGAAAACCAGATAGGTAAGAAGACTAAGGTGCTGAGAACTAACAACAGTGATGAATTATGTGGAAAATAAATTGAGCAAATCCTACAAGTAGTGTGGCACAACATGCCAAAACACCACACCATATACCCTAAAACAACCAAGAGAATGATCAAAACATTGATAGATAAAAAAAAGGAGCTTGCTCAGTGGTGTTGGGATCGCACAAGAATTCTAGGCAGAGGCAGTAGACACTACAAAATATTTGGTGAATATGTCTCTTTCGTCGACACTAGTTGAAACGAACCCACGTGAGGTATGGTATGGTAAGAATCCTTCACTTTCTTATCTTCATTGGATACAAAGAAGGAATGAAAGGATATAAGCTCTTGGATCCCATATCAAGGAAAATAGTGTACAATTGAGATGTGGTCTTCAGAGAAGTCAGAAGGAAGTCTGAGTCGGAAGTGATGGTTCAAACAAAGAACAATCAAAGAAGGTGAGGTTTGAACTGAGGAATGAAGAGGAAGATTATTCATATGAGTCAATTGAATCAAATGAAGAGGTGGAAAAATTGATCCCATTTGTAAGGAGGTCTGAATGAGTAAGAAAACCAATCGAAAGGTATAGTCCTCCCGACTTCCATTTCAAATTTGTGTTAACTTCTATTGACGAGGATCCCAAGTCAGTCAGGGAGGCAGTCAACTTGGAAGAGGGTAGACTATGGAAGGATTCCATGATCGAAGAAATGGAATCATTGAATAAGAATGAGACATGGGATTTAGTCAAATTACCTAATGGAAGAAATCATGTCGGTAGAAAGTGGGTATTCAATAAAAAGATAAATGCAGCAGGTCAAGTCGATAAATTCAAAGCTTGACTAGTAGCGAAAGGATACTCCCAAGTCGAAGGAGACGACTTTGGTGATATTGTTTCCCCTATTGAAAAATTATCTTCCATTAGAGTACTAATGTATCTGGCGGAAACATTAGATATGGAAATAGAACAAATGGATCTGAAGACAATGTTCCTGCATGGGGACCTGGAAGAAGAAATCTACATGAAACAACCTGAAGGATTTGTAGTAAAGGGAAAGAAATATTTGGTGTGTAGATTTAAAGGATCCATTTACGATCTAAAGAAATCACCAAGGATGCGGTATCAAAATTTCTACACATAAATCATTAGTTTGGGATTTGTGAGAAGAAAAGCTAATCATTGCATATATTCCAAGGAAGAAGGTGAGCATTTCATATATGTAGCATTGTATGTCAACAACATATTGTTGATCGGACAACATGAACGAAATAAAGGAGGTGAAGAGGCAGTTATCCTCCAAGTTAGACATGAAGGATATCAGTGCAATGAACTTCTTTTTGGGAATGGAGATCAAGAGAGATCAAGCATCTATAAATATCTAGTTGAATCAGAGGAAATATATTGAAACAATTTTGAAATGTTTCAACATGTAGGATTGAAAACTTGTAATGGTGCCAATTCCTATGGGAGCAAGGC
Source organism: Picea engelmannii (assembly GCA_009831015.1). Classification (NCBI taxonomy): domain Eukaryota; kingdom Viridiplantae; phylum Streptophyta; class Pinopsida; order Pinales; family Pinaceae; genus Picea; species Picea engelmannii. The sequence continues at coordinate 25,288 of WSFP011378871.1, read as the reverse complement.
TAATTGTTGAACAATGTCCAAAGACAAAAGAAGAAATAGAGGACATGGCACATGTTCCCTATGCAAGTGTTGTTGGTAGTCTAATATATGTGATGGTCTGCACTCAACCAAACATTTCCCATGCAGTGGGAGTGTTGAGTAGATATAGGTCGACACTTGGAAAGGAGCATTGGATAGTTTTCAAGAGAGTATTCAGGTATTTGTGTGGCACAAAAGAATATGTTATATTCTACCAAGGGAAGCCTAGAAATGACAGTGAAATAGATGTGCATGGCTTTGTCGACGCCAACTGGGATGGAGATATGGATCGATGAATTTCAACCAATGGATATGTGTTCAAGATGTTTGGTGGAGAAGTCAGTTGTATGAGTAAGCGACATGTGGTTGTAGCCTTGTCAACAACATAAGATGAATACATGGAAGCCACTCATGGAAGAAAAGAAGCAGTATTGTTGCAATAGTTGTGTTAAAGGATCGATTTTGAGCAGAGAGAGATGAAGATAAATTGCGATATGTATGACAAAGAACCCAACTTATCATTCCAAGCCTAAGCATATTGATGTGAAATACCATTTACTTAAAGACATGGTGGAAAGAAACAAAGTGTTGTTGGACAAAGTAGACACATTGGAAAACATAGCAGACTCTTTGACCAAGTATGTGAGTGTTGTGAAGTTCTCTTGGTGAAGAGAGGAAATGGGAATCGTTGCTCCGGGTCTGTGAACAAAATTTCAGGAAAATCCTGGTTTTACCAAAGAATACAACAAGTGGGAGAATGTTGGGTTGTTATATTCTTTGCAGTGAAAGTCGAAGGTCGAGGTGGATCGGTCAGGAAAAGTCGAAGTTGAAGTAATCAAAACAAATTCAAAGTGGTCAACAGAAAAGAGGTTGAAAGGTGTTCAATTGGAAACTAACTGAAGAAAGAATGAAGGTCAACTGGTAATCAAATGTAACATAATCTTGATATTCATGGCATTTGTAGCGAATGATCTCTGTGAATATGTAACCATTTTTGGGTGCCTTTCTTTAGGGTTTTTCCTACTGTAAAGCTTATAAATAAGGAATTTTGTATCTGTATTAAGTTGATATTTATGCTAATATTTAGTAGTAGGTTATTGGTCATGTAGATGTAAGTCGAATTGGATACAAGGTTGTTCTTGTGTAAAGAAAGAAGGTATGATGTCGATTATGTCTTAGGTGTAGAACAAGGTTAGGAATGTAACCTTTTACTCCGAATGAATAAGACAACAAGAGAGAAAGACGTTCAAGGAATGTTGGTTTTCTCGTTTAGGTTTCTAGGGTAAAATATCTGTGCACTATGTGTTTTCTTTGACATTTATTTTGAGCTTAAATATTTCTTCCTCTCTTCTGTTAGGTTTAGAGTGGAAGTGTAAATTTCTTGACATTAGTTAGACTAGTGGAGTCAAGTCTCGCATGACAACCTTGATAGTATCACCAAGTGTTGCATGCTCGCCTTAGAATCATCACCAGGAGGGTGCACTTCACATGCATAAGGCTAGGAGAGAACTACACATGTGCATGCATGAGATTTTATCCACTCCACTTGTGTGAGCTATTTAACTAATGACCGCATGGATGGTTAATTAGGATTAGGTGGAAATTCACTTAGGTTTATATCGGTGTATGTTCACATCTTTCTAGAAGACTACTACAAAACATTAGTTTGAGCATGTAGCTTATATATTATAAATTATTCACTCTTTGTGTGTGGATTATAGGTTAATACAATTATTTCATTCTTTCTCTCCAATTATTCTCTTTTTCTCTCAACTTTGCAAGTTTTGTGCTCATTGTTGCTAGCTACATTCTTTGTGTAGGTTTCACTACAATTCCACATGGTATCAAAGCCCACAGGTGCTAGGAAGAAGGAACACAAAGGATGGAATTTTTATTTTCCTCCATTCTTACCCCATACAACTACTTCAATTGGAAGACAAATATTCATCTTCTTCTCAAAATCATAGAATTATATTGAACCAGTATGGGAACCAATGCAGATCCCAATTGCACCGATGAGAAATATCATTTTCTCATTACACAAGATATGGAATTTGGACTTATCTTCTTGCATGTTTCTCCTGAATTACTATTCCATGTTGAATCATTCACAACTCTAAATTAGACCAAATTGGAGGTCCTATTCAGGAAAAAGGATGATCGTGAATAATGCATGCTATAGAATGCCAAGACAAATCCCATATAAAATCCATAAGAATAACAAGCTTATTGGCTTCCTCTTGAAAAGGATTTCAAAGATAATTCTTCTTGTCATTCAGATCAAATTTCAGATCCGATTTTTGAATTTGATTCAGAAGTTTATAAGTATGCATGTGTCAATCCTGAACCAATACCCAAATGGGCATAGTCCATCATACTGGTAGTCAGTCATCTTGCAGGTGAACTTTATGATTCTAGAAGAACGAGATCCCAATTTGAGGGAGATCCACATGATCTCATAACCATATAACTCGTAATTCCCATGCATTGCTATATTTTTCTGGCATATGAACCTCAGTTGCATGCAAAGGATGAAGGGAATCCTTATTGGGAAAATACCAAGAATGAGGAACAAAATTACCTCATTAATTCTCGACCTCCCTATTGTGGCTAACCTCCCACAACAACCCATATTTTTTTTTGGGTCCCTCTTTCTATTCTTAAATTTTTCCTACAAGGCATACATTCCTGCTTCACTAAGGAGATATGAGCTTGAAGAACTTTTTTTTATATCACTTATATAGTTTATGCATTCGTTTTGAATAACATCCCTTTGGACGTAGTCATAATTAGTCCCTCTAATACTGCACTCTTCAACCTCTCCTCCCCAATTTTATCGTTCTTCTCCCTCACAGTAAGGACTCGATCCCTGTTTTTACTTAGTCGACGTGATTCATCTCACTCTTTCACCCTTTTCATAAGTTGTGATTGATTCAGAACAACCCTCACACTATATTTTATTCCGATAGAAACCTTTCTGATGTTCTCATCGGAAAGGGGTTTGTCAGAATCATCTTCGTTCAAAATATTTCACTCCACACACCACCCATAACTCTAACTCTCGCACTCCAATAACTCTAACACATCAACTCTACTCCTTACATGGCATCCCATGGATGGTTAGATTCAAACCCGACTTGTAATTGACACCCCCGAGTCAGTACAACCTGTCTGATTGTTACCTACCAAAGTGACATCTTAATGTTGGACCCTTTTCTTCCCCATTTATCAATATTTAATAATTTACCTTTTATTTCTTTTAGGACTCTTCACTACCCCAAGGTATCAAAGGAATATTCCTTCGATACCATCCTCATCGTAGTCTAGTTCGTCCCTCATCCTTTCAAACTCCGAAACTCTATCTCCGACAAATTTTTTCGAGCCCTTCTACTTTCCCGTTTGGAACATTCTTCCATGACAAAGGTATATTCCTTTTGTTATCTCCTCAAATAAATTGGTGGAAATTTTTCTTTTGAGGTGATAGGTTGTGGTCCAAAATTTATTTCTAAATTTGTGTAAGTAGGTTAGAGAGTCTATTTTCTGCAAATAAGCTCAGAAAGAATTTTTGATTTGGTTTGGTCAAGAAAAAGTCAAAATCTCGGGTTTCGGTGGTTTAGGCGAGCATGAAACGTGCTCATTAACCACCGAAAGCCTTTGTTCCCGGTAGTTAAGAAGGAAAAGAAAAAATGTGATTAACCACCGAAAACATTTCAACGGGAAAAATGGAAAGCCCGTGCTTTCACACGAGCCAACTGTCAGTTGGCGCAATGATGGAAACGTAACCGCCGAAAGCTCATGAAGGTGGAAGGTATGCACGTTCTAATTGTATCTATCCGAAAGTTTGAGTTCATGTTGTCCTTTCAACCACATTTGTCTTTTCAAAATGAAGACACAGCGATGATACAGAAATTCATGCATGTTGTCGCGAAGCCTCTCACCATTTCCAGTCATGAGTACACAATCCATCATGATCCCGTTAAATCCCTCATTTAATCCTCATTCATTATCAATTTGAATTCTGGAGTTATTGAGATAATCGTGAGTCTGTGATTTCATCAATCAAACGTGTTTCCAGAGATCATAATCCCGTTTCCCATGGTGATCGTCAAGCGCCATTAGAGTCTAGCAAATCGCTCTCAAGCCAATTAAGCCGGGTCGATTCATCAGGCAAGTTCAAAACCCATCTTGTTTCAGTTTAAATGAATATACCACCGAAAATCGAAATTTTCGGCATGCTCTCAGTCAGTTTGTTTCCTAAACTCAGTTAGTGTTTGAGCTTGGTGATCCGAACTCTGTGTCACCCTGTCCCGTTTGCTCTTCCATGAGTCATACTCTCTGTCATCCTAAATCCTAGAGTCTTTGTCTCCCTGGCACTCAATTTTCCATAATCACAGGTACAGTCAGCATTGACTAATGCCGAAAGTAGGGCCAGTTATGAGGTCTGAAGTAGATGGAGTTTGGTACCTTGAGGCGCACCCTGAGGTGGTCGAGTTCTTCAAGCAGAATGGAGTGTATACCTATTGTGAAAAACTAGTAGATTTTCATCAACAAGTGTCCGAGAGGTTTTCCAGCTCATATGATGGAAGAACAACAACAGTGGTAAAAGAACAGTTCGTGGTTGATGAGGCAGCCATATCTAAGTTCACAGGTCTTCCCAAAATACGTGATTGTTGGTTTAAATCAACGGTACCTTCAAACATTGAGTTTAGGTATTACCTATGGCCTCTGCATAAAGATATTACATGGAAAAAAGAAATACCAATGTCTTATCTGGAACCTAAATGGAAATCTTTATTGAAGGCTATCTTTGTCTATATCACCTGTGAAGGTAGATACAACAGAGTCATGTTCTACCACTTCAAGCTTTTAAATCATTTCACAGGGAGATCTCCCATCAATTTACCATTTTACTTGCACAAAGCCCTCGCGAAAATGTCTAAACAGATCAAGGCCAAGCCCACTAAGGTGGCAAGCAAATTGTCTCATCAAGGACTCATTACTCTTATTGTCAAAGAGTCATTGAAGAAAAGGCAAGTAGATTGGAACTATTTCCTCTTCTGGAATGAATTCCAGACTGATTGGCAACAGCAGGAGAAGGGTAAAAAGCTTGCCACTAAGAATACTATTACTCCCAAAAGAAGTCATAGAAAATGAAAGGGTATCTCACCACCAAGAGATCTGATAGAATCATCCTCTGTTAAGAAGAAAAGAATCAAAAGAAAACTGTAGTTTGAGGGTGAGCAGTCCAAGGACCCTGCTACAGGAAGTAACCCTTTAAACCTTCCCTATAGTGATTCAGAGCCAGAACAAGAGTTAGCAGAGACACAGGGTAATGTACAGGTTGAACAAGGTGCAGAAAATTGTTCCAATTTACCTTCACCAACTCCTCCAGAGGCACACAGTCCACCAGTGGCAAAATCCTCTTCAAGTAAGCCTAAAGCATCTAGGGCACGGAAAATCAATAAACTCCTGCAACAAGTCTATGAAATGGAAGTCTTGGAAAGAGTTATTAAAAAATCTATTATGGACTTGACTGAAAGAAATGCAGAGATTTTCAAAATAAACCAAACCCTCAAAGAGAAGCATGACAAGATCAAAGACAGGAACAGGGTATTGATCAGGGAGAACATGAAGCTGTATAGACATCTTAGAATTCTGAGGTTGAAGTTAAAAGAGTTTCAATCACCAGCACATGAGCAAACTGGTTTGGAGACTCTAGCTAACTTAGCTACAACCATGGTAGACACACCAGAGCCTTCCACACAGCCAGTTGAATTTCGCAAATATGCACGAACGAGGGTTGCCTCATCCAAAAGACCTTGAACATCAAGAAAGAAATCAAGGTAATCATTTTTGAAAATTTTGAAGTTTTCTCAAAGATGAAGTTTCGGTGGTTTAGGCGAACAGGACGACTATTCATTAACCACCGAAAACAGAGCTTTCAGTAGATAATCCACTCAGGAGATTTCTAGGTTAACCACCGAAAGCCTGTCACTGCCAGAATGATCGAGGTTTTGCATAGATCGAAGTTTTTTGAGTTGGAATGGTTTGAAACCTCTTCAAATGGACATTTGATGAATTGTCAAGACAGATCCAATAGCTATTTTTGATATATTATGGAAAGAAGAGGTGTTTCAAACGTTTTTGGTATCTTTGACAAAGGCAAAAAATCAGGATGCTTACTCACATCAACAGATTCGAATTTGTATCTCTTGAAGAGTCATCATTCAGCCTTGGAAGGCTATCCTGCACTGCACCATTACTCTACAAGAGATGAAGACCATGAAATCTGGGATTGACCTCATTTTTTGGGATCATTCCATATCTTTTGCAAACTAAATTTTGACTTTCTATCTTTAGCATATTTGATCCATGCTTTCAGGATCTCAAAACTGCATTGTAAAGCTATAAAGCTAAAGGTAGAATAGGAACTAAAGGTTCGACTTTGGAGACTTTTTCATGTTATGTACCCAAACTTCTCATTTTCATATTAAGTAATACAAGCTTCTTTTGCCATAACTTGTTCAGATTTCATCTTCTTATCTATTCTGTACTTGCACCTGGATATTATATTCATGTTGTTATGCTTGTTTATGCCCGATAATTGTCATCTTATCATTGCATTCATAAGTTAAACTTTGCAAGTATTCCAGGGATTATTGTAATTGGCCATTCATATATGTTTTATATGTGATTCTGCTAATATAATAGTTATTTCTCCATACATCCCTTTATTTGTATACTCTCTGAACATTTGTGGTTGAAAGCCTTGTCCATCTAAATGTGTTCATGCATGTTTTGAATGAGAAATGATTCAGTCCTTCGACTTGATCCAAACCCACACTTTTTATTGAGAAAACAGTTACCAAAAGATTAAGTTACTAGGCATCTCTAACTTACAGCCTAAGAGAGTTTCCTGGAGTGATAACACCTTTGATTCCCTTTCTTTGGGATTTATTTTAAACCTCACCTCGATGACCTCCGATGCCACGACTCTGACAGGTCCCACCTTCCCCACAACATTGTATACTTTTCAAGTCAGCACACCTTTCTAAATAAAAAGGGAATATTCTTTCGATACCCCTCCCATCGAAGCTCGGATTAATCTGTGATCCTTCCCTCTCTGAATGCATGACTTTGATGAAGGTCTTTTTGAACCTTAACCTTTCACCACCTCTGATACACGAATTCGAGAAACCACCACCCTTAATGAGCATTAATGGCAAGGATCGAGGCCAGATTTCGAAACAGTTATTGTACATAGTCGAGTTACGGCACATTTACGATTGTTTAATGTGAATTAAGAGATATAAACCCCCCTCTTCAAACATATCTTCCACCATAATTTTAAAAAACATTTGTTCTGTCTTGATTTCTCACTAAGTGTTACTACATAGTTATCGTCGTCGCTTAATCACAGGTAGCCCATTTCTCTTTTAAATGTTTTGTTGTTAAAGTTGACACGTTATGTTTATTGGATTGATACGCATTTAAACATGGTAATATAGGACCGCCTAATAATAAATCATGACAAGCCAAAATCCCAAAATACCAAAGAGCTCAATTTACTTCCAGTCAACTGCAGGACTTGAATCATCATCTCGACCAATTGAAGTTTTGGTGATGGATACTAATCACCACACTGGTGAAGACCACTACCCTGGTTATGAAGAAATATTCAAGATCTTCAATTCTGCAGATTTCCCCATGGATGAAGAGAATTTGGGAGTTTACTAGAATATACTAAGAAGTGGTATCCATCTAGTAGATGCCCAATCCCCGATTTCCCCATATAACAAGGCAACACAATGGTGCTTCAAACAATTTGATATAAACACAACGACCATCATGAGAAAATGAGGTAAGCGGGTAGTGTCCCTGAGACCCGAAGACATCGGCTCGAGATATCATCTTCCCACTCCCACGTGATCTCTGAATGAAACGTTCTTAAAAGGGATTACCCAAGCAAGCAAAGGACCAACTAAGCAAATGAAACATCGGTAGGTCGATGAGGACGAAACCCTCAAAAAAATCCATAATTTATTTCCCACCCATAGGCTCAAGACGCTCTACAAAATGTTGGTATATATGCTTTACCGGCTATATGGAGAAGAGAAGAGCACACATTTTCAAATCTATTGGTTTCCTTTGGCACACACCACCGTCAAAACAGGACAAGTATTCAACCAAGAAGACATCCTGGATTTCAAAATATGTCCACACATGAAGAATGTCCCAAGTATGAAAAAACCTTGTTTTTATATGTCAGCCTACATGATTGATTCCATTTTCTCCTCTGTACAATTTGTTGACCTGGGATGGAATTGGGACCAAAACCAACCCCCTATCCATGTATATTGATCTGATTTATGGAGAATTAATTACAAAAATCACTTTTATGACATATGCAATCTCTTCCTAACACCTCTTCACTATATTCTGTTTGGTTTCCCAAGACACGTTATTTCCTTCGAAGCTAGGAATGGGATGAAAGGAGTATATGATTGGTTCATATATAAATATTATTCATATATAAGGGTGTATGGAACCACTGGAGCCCCACATCTTTTACCCTACTTTGTCCTAGACCATTTGTTGATGAGGGAGATTGCAAACCAAACCATGGGGTCACGGGTCACTTCATTATGGAAAATTAGCAACAAAAAACTTTGGCTAGATTTCCCTATCCACATCGGAAGTTACTCTATTTACAATGGCCAACATGCAAGGAAAGAAGTAAAATCCCTACAAGAGTTAATTCTATGCCTAGGAGAACCTAACGGCCATGATCCCCATGAGATTGTAGTCATCCATGTTAGATTTGTTGGTCTCATCTATTCTAGCATCCATGTGGTTGATTTTGAAGAGGACAAGTTTAAGGTAATCCTCTCTTATGATGAAATCCTGCATAACTCACCCGATGAGGATGCCAAGTGGGAACTTGAACATGAGCAAGAAGATATCAAGAGGGTAACTCTAAACCAGTTCCACAGATTGCTTCAAAAAGAGAAGGACACTGACATAACTAGAGAGTAGGAGAAATCCAGGAAGGAGGATAAGTTAGAAATAAAAGGCTCCAAGCTGAGCAGGATTATCAGAGAAGGCAAGTTGAAGAGGTGAGGAGTGGAAAATAGCATGAGTGCATGATGCTACAAGATCTGCTACAAAAGAAGAAATACTAAGAATCCACAGCCAAGAAATTGGCTAAGGAGACAAAAGCTAAGAGATTGGATGATGAAGCAAAATCCAAGAGATCAACTGATGAGGGAGAGGAAAAATGTGTGGCTAATGAAGTTGATTCTAAGAAGGAGGATGAGTTGTTGAAGAAACAAAAATTGTAGAATTTAAACTAGACCCCTATCTCTCCATCAATTCCCAATATGGGCATTGTAAACGTACCCCCTCAAGAATACACTCCCATAAGTTCTATTCCAGGAGATTTCTCTTTCTCTTGTGAAGCCCTGAATTTTGAGGGCTCGGTAGTAGCCATTGGGGACTACTATTATGATAATAGGATAATAAGTATCGAGAAGAGATCGACCAAGAGGAAAAGAGGATGAGACACAAGGTCTAGATCGTCTATAGAGAGGGTAGTAGAATGGAAAGCAAGGCATGATCCTAAAGAAAATGCAGTTCAAGCATCCTTTTCACTCCACACTTTTGTAGGACTAAATACCTCATTTGTACTTGAGGTAAAAAATGCCATCAACAATGCCAAAAATAGGGTCATTGAATTGGAGACAGAGTTGAGAGATGTGAAAGACAAGCTTACCATATATTTCTAGAAATCCGCAACAGTGACGAACAGTCTCAATACACAAAAGATGAACAGAGCTCTACAAGCACAAAGAGACCAGATGAATGTAGAATTCGAGAAAAGGATGAAAATCCAACAGGACACCCATAACAATGAGTTAGAGGTAGAAAAGCAGAAACTCAAGGAAACCATAGAAGAGACTAGGGAATCAACATATATTGTAGAATTTGTCAAGGTGTTAGGGTCCTATAATATAGTCATATGTTCTCCATTCATCTATTTGGGAGTTGTTCTAATCATATTGAGAGTGCTTTCATGACAAGGTGCTCAAGAGTAATGGTCCAATGGTATATCCATGTTTCAAATCAAATATCCAGGTATATCTAGTGTTGTCACATGGTGAGTAGTAATTATGATGCCTCTCCATGAATTTGTGAAGGTTTAAAGTGGATAAATCAGTTGTTTTCATGAATTTGGTTATATTCCAATTGTGGCAAAAAGTTTGGTTTTCGGTAGCTAAAAGAGAAAAATCTTATAGTCGTTAGCTACCGAAAGTTAAAAATTTTGGTAGCTAAGAGGCTTATTCATGCCTATTGTTAGCTGCCAAAAGTGCCAAATATCTCTATGGTTTAAAAGAGTATTGTCATTCCTAGATCGACGATTGTATGCAAGTCATGATTTGTTGGTATGCTGTCAAAACCATTTTTGACAATAATTCGTCTGATCTCTAGAAAGGAATTATGATTGGTTCATCTATTGTTCAAATCAAGCAATCATAACCTAGATTGTGCCCACCAAATTCACTTGATCCTGAAAAAACGGTCATGAGCCTTCCCATGCTTTGAATCTATCGATTATCGGTTTGTGATTGTTTTAAAGCTGCGCACAGGTACCCCAAACCCTTCATCCTTCGACTCCATCCTCATTTCTTACTGTTTTTCCCCACCTCCATGATCATCTGAGTTCATCATTCACCTTCATACCCCTGGGTACTTTGTAATCTGTACAATTTCTTTTAAGTGCTTTCAGGAATTCTAGTAATGAAGAGCTCAACAAGAGGCGCCCTGCTAAGGAAGGAACTACAGGATACTTCCTATTTGGAGGCCCACCCTGAGGCCTGTGAATTTTTAAAGGAGGTTGGATGCCACATGTTCTATCAAAAGATACAAGGGTATCATTAGGGTATTACATAAGCTTTTTCCAAGAGCTTTGATGACTTTAAGGTTCAACTTGGTCCCGTGGTAATGCAGATTGATGAGGCCAGTGTTGCAGCAGCTACAAAGATGCCTGGTGAAGGAGAAAGGTGGTTTAAGACTACCTCAATCAAAGAAGTCAATTTCATATCTTTCCTCAAGGAAAAACATCAGAATATGAAGTGTCAAAAGGATATCCCCATGAGCTATTTGGAGGAGAAATGGCAAACTTTGCTAAAGATGATTGATGTATACATCACTTGTGAGGAGAGGTATGGAAGAACCATGCTCTACCACTTCAGACTACTCCTCCATTTCACAGGTAAGAAGCATCTGAACATGCCCTTTTACCTTCTCAAGAGTCTCACCAAAATGGCTTCCAAGGTTCAAGCCAACCTTAGACAGCTAGCAGTAGTTTGTTTCACCATGGACTGATCAAAATGATAGTTTTAGAAGAGCTCAGCAGGACGAACAAAACCTGGTATTATCTCTTGTTTTGGGGAGAGTTTGGACAAGAAGTCCAACCCAAGAAAGGAGGCACTCCCTCACAAGAATTGACTTCCCCAAAGACCAGCAAGAGAAAAAGAAGAGCATTGCCTCCTATGGAAACTACCACCAAGGTTTCTCCCTCACAATCAAAGAAATCAAAGAAGAAAAGAGTTTGGGAAGCAGACAGAGGATCAAGGAAAAACTTCAACAAAAAATGTCCTAAACCTGCCCTATTTTGATTCTGATTCAGAACCCTTAGTTGTAGAAATGGAAGAAGATCCATTAGCTGTGGAAATGGAAAATCCCAAAGAAGTTGGAACACCATCAAAGAAGAAGGTCAACAAACAAACTAAGGCCCATAAACTCAAAGAGGAAATTGTTGAGTTAAAGGTGTTAGAAAGACACCTAAATAAAGAGAATGAGACTCTTAGGCAATCTTCCTTCAAAATTGGATATGCATTAGATCAATTGGCCATCAAGTATGAAATTGCAAAACACAAAAACAAGAAGCTTCTCAAACAGAATGGAAAATTGAAGAACATGAACAAGGTATTGAGGTTTAAGATTGTTCACAAAAAGCTCAAACCCACAGCTCACCTCAGGTTGGATACATTGGCTGAAGCTTCCCTTGGTATGAGAAGAGGTGAACATGATTGATGAAGTAGGGTTAAAAATCAAACTAAAACATTTTTGATTAAGTTCTAGAGTAGTTACAATTTTCGCCAGCTAAGGGCAGTTGAAAAATACAAAATTAGCTGTTGAAAATCAAGTCCAAGATATCGACAGATAAATACACTCTGTTTTGGCCTCTTAGCTTCCGAAAGTCCTGTTATCAACAAAAAACACAGAGATCCCCACAGATCAGGACAAATAGATTTTTCAATGATCTCGGAGATTTCCAGGATGATTTTCCAATGCCAATACATCTTCAAGATGTTGCTGTCAAGGTTGATATCAAGTTATATTTGGTTTTTGAAGAAAGTCAAAGTTTAACTTTTTTCTTGGGATTATGTTTCCCTGCCTTTTGGATCCTAGTCATCATGAAGCTATTTCAATTTTTACCCTTTCAGTGGTAAAATTCCATATATTGTAATAGACTAAGGATATATGGTACGATTTTGGGGATGAGATCAGATCTCTAGTTTGATTTTTTATTAATTAGGTATTTGCAGAACATATCTATAAACAGTTAAGGAGGAGATATGATCCCCTATTTTGTAGGATCTGGATGTAATTAGAAGTTATAAAAGATGGAATGTAATATGACATAGGGTTTGATCAGTTAGACCTGAAGGGAAGGATGGTATGGAAATATCACCATCTGTTGTAAAGATGTTCAACGGGTTGTAAGTGACTTTTTTAGATGAATACCAAGGCCTTTTGTTTCCAAATTCTTGTGTCACGATTATGTGGTGAAGTATTATTGATGTAAATTGTCATTCTCTTGTTTCACATATTGTTTTCTTTCCTTATTGTTTATAATAAGATTATGCTCTAGATTTGTCTCAGACACCCTGCTCCGGCTTAAAACAATATTTATGTTTTCTTCTGAAAGTTGTATGTAGAATTCAGATAAGCTCTGATTTTCATTTGAAGTGAACCCTCATCTTTTCTTCTTTTCCCATCTCACGAACTCAAAGGATCCACTGACATGATTACCTAGCCGTGTTACACCTTGTCCCAGTTATTCATTCTTTTAATCATCTTTGACATGTTGACTCCATTTTTCCTAATGGCCCCCTTTTGTTGTATCAACCAAAAAACTAAAAAACAGACCATATTCTGCATAACTAGCCTAATATTCAATACAAACAAAGTTATATCATACAGATAGATCCCTCTTTGATTCTTGTAGGGATAGATCCTTGAATCCAAGTGGTTTTGTGGTTACCTTTGTCAATTTCTCCCTCAGCCTGAGAAATTACAGAGTACTAACATAATGGTGACCATACTGGGGACTTTCTCCAGGAAAGCATATCAAGTTTCTAGATCTGATTATTGATGATGGGCAGTGATCAAACACAAGAAGGCTGAGATCATTCACCTGGCAACTCCAATCTCCAGATCAGTTCCAATTCGAAGACTCCACTGGAGGAAGAACCTGAAACATGACAAAGCAATCTGGAAAGATTAGGTATTCAAGTTCAAATTGTATTCAAGACATTGTTGGCTTTATCTGCAATTATTTTCTCTCCTATTATAATCATGGTCAAGAGTATATTGTTGAAATTCATAATGATCAGTTTCAAGCTGAAGAACCTCAAAGGATTCAACCTTTACTTATAGCTCTGGTACACACTCAAATATCTGTAGATAACCCAGTGAGACACAAACCTCATGCTTTACCTCCTATACCTATAAAATTCTCAGACATGTACAAGCCTATGGTTTTACCATCTATTCTCCATGACCTCCCTGCCAATTATAGAAATAATCTACCCAGGTTTGATGGAGAAAATGTGAGGATCACTGTTGAAAAGGACATCCAAAGTCTTGAGGATTTCCTTGATCTATTCGAGGTGGAAGAAGACGATGTCTGTATCAGGATGTTTTCCTTATCATTACAAGGTAAGGCTAAGAATTGGTTTAAGATTCTTCCAACTGCAAGCATTAGCAATTTCCATCATTTCATGCAAGTTTTCCTAGATCGATGGGTGATCATGGGAAATATATTTCTCATCCTAGAAGACTATGAACATTTGAAAAGACAGACAGGGGAGACTGTACAACACTTTTCATCCATGTTCAATAAGGTATACCATGCAATGCATGTTGATATAAGGCCACCCCCAGGATTAGCCCTCTTGCATTACCCATATGCCTTTGATCCAAAGATGGAATTCTAATTAAGAGAAAGGAACACTGCAACCCTTGAAGAAATGAAAAATGTTGCAGTCGATGTGGAAGCTAACCTGATGAACAGAAAGGCAAAATTGAAAGCATTGATGAAAGACATAATATAAAAGGAACATCTGATATCTTCATAAATGAAACTAGATATTCTGACCAACACAGTCAATGAAGTGATGCATAATATAAGTAAGAAAGAGGAAATGGTTGTCCAAATACCTTATGTTCCATTAGTGCCAGAGAGAACAAAGATCAATGTCCCCAATTTTTTTCCATCTCAGCCCTAGTATTTTGATTCACCAAATGATTACTTCATGTATTCAATCCACGACATAGCCAAAGTTAAAGCTCAAAATCAGTTGGTGGTGGAAAAATCTCCCGAGATGATGTGCATGTTTGATGACCTTGCATATACAGATGATATTCCTGGATATGATCATAAAGATGATGATGATATAGTCGAGATTGAGGTTGATTTTGCGAAACAACCAACATTATCTTCATGGGAAGGAGAAGCCCAATTTTCACAGTGCAAAGATGACAATCAAACCCTGCATACTAGGCAAGATTGCAAGGAAGAAAATGCAGAAAGTTTTTCAGTGAATGCAAAATATCTACCTCTGTGTTTTTCCTCACTCCTGAGAGAACATTGCAAGAAGATGGTAATTAGAAAAGATGAGAAATGTTCTAATGCATCAATTGAGTAAAACAAGGATGATACAGAAGATTTTTCAGATCCAGAGGTGCAGCCCTTGAGTATTTTTGAATGTCAAACCTCAGATGAAATCACAGAGCCTGGGACAGGTGATGAGATAATCCAGTTTGATTCCATGTCCTTATGCTTTAGTTCATTTCAGATTGTGAGAAGGAATCTTGGTCATATTTTGGTTGAGAATAATAGTGTAAACCATGAGATACTAGTAGAGCTAATACCACTGCCATCTAAAGCATTATATGACCCAATAGCTAATATTTTGGATGGTTTGTGTTTTCAAAGACATTTTCCATTTACTCATAATAATTTCAAAAGTTGTTATGATATGGATATGATCAGACAATCTGCTCCATTGCCTTGTTTGCTAGAAGTATCAGTACAAAACTCATCAGATCAAATACAAACATGTTCTGAGTTGCTTGAAGACATAGAGATCACATGTGTGGCACCTGGTCACGAGGCTGAATTGTCTAAGTCAGAATATCCAGTAATGGGTCAAGTCTATCTTGATCTAGTGGCCAATTATATGGAGAAATTATTCGTCACAGAGCCACAATGCATTTCCAGTATTTATGTTTTTTGTCAGTTTTATCAAGCTCCCTGTGATGAAGATCGGGATGGAAATATCTACTACATATCATTAACAGTTATGTTTCTAAGTTGGGTGAAAAACATTGAAAGGGCCAAGGTTTCAGATCCAATTTTTGATTGGTTATATTGGATATTTCACATTGATTAAGGTCATGCATTCTAAGGTTAGAATAGGATGTAGGTACATAAATAAGATCATAAGATCAACATATTTTTTATTATCATATTTATAGTATGCAAATAAGCTTTTTGGGAAATCATGTGGTCTATTTTATTTCTGTTTTATTTCAAAAACTCAGTCAAAGTCATAATGAATAATCAACTAGTTTCCAGTCACTAAGTTGCAGGATAGATCAAAATATAGGTTGTGGGATCAGCCCAATGGATAAGGCACTGATTTATGAATCCGTAGATCTGAGATTCTTGACACCTCCTCAGAAGATGCCATCCCCAATTGGAGCCTATGTTAGGGTCCTATAATATAGTCATATGTTCTCCAGTCATCTATTTGGGAGTTGTTCTAATTAGATTGAGAGTGCTTTCATGATAAGGTTCTCAGGAGTAATGGTCCAATGGTATATCCATGTTTCAAATCAAATATCCAAGTATATCTAGTGTTTTCACATGGTGAGTAGTAATTATGATGCCTCTCCATGAATTTGTGAAGGTTTAATGTGGCTAAATCAATTGTTATCATGAATTTGGTTATATTCCAATTGTGGCATAAAGTTTGGTTTTCGGTAGCTAAAAGAGAAAAATCTTATAGTTGTTAGCTACTGAAAGTTAAAAATTTTGGTAGCTAAGCGGCTTATTCACGCCTATCGTTCGCTGCCAAAAGTCCCAAATATCTCTAGGGTTTAAAAGAGTCTTGTCATTCCCAGATCGACGATTGTACACAGGTCATGATTTGTTGGTATGCTGCCAAAACCGTTTTCAACAATCATCCGACCGATCTCTAGAAAGGAATTATGATTCGTTCATCTATTGTTCAAATTGATTAATCATAACCTAGATCGTGCCCACCAAATTCACTTGATCCTAAAAAAATGGTCATGATCCTTCCCATGCTTTGAATCTATCGATTATCGGTTTGTGATTGTTTTAAAGCTGCGCACAGGTACCCCAAACCCTTCATCCTTCGACTCCATCCTCATTTATTACTGTTTTTCCCCACCTCCATGATCATCTGAGTTCATCATTCACCTTGATACCCCCAAATACTTTGTAATATGTATAGTTTCTTTTAAGTGTTTTCAGGAATTCTAGTAACGAAGAGCTCAATAGGAGGTGCCCTGCTAAGGAAGGAACTGCAGGATACTTCCTACTTGGATGCCCACCCTGAGGCCTGTGAATTTTTCAAGGAGGTTGGATGCCAGAGGTTATTTCAAAAGATACAAGGGTATCATCAGAGTATTACAAAAGACTTTTCCAAGAGCTTTTATGGCTTTAAGGTTCATCTTGGTCTTGTGGTAATGCATATTGATGAGGCCAGTGTTGCAACAACTACAGAGATGCCTGGTGAAGGAGAAAGGTGGTTTAAGACTACCTCAATCAAAGAAGTCGATTTCAGATCCTTCCTCAAGGCAGAACATCAAAATATGAAGTGGCAAAAGGATATCCACAGGAGCTATTTGGAGGAGAAATGGAAAACTTTGATAAATATGATTCAGGTCTACATCACTTGTGAGGGGAGGTATGGAAGAACCATGCTCTACCACTTCAGACTTCTCCTCCATTTCACAGGTAAGAAGCCTATGAACATGCCCTTTTACCTTCTCAAGAGTCTCACCAAAATGTCTTCCAAGGTTCAAGTCAAGCCTCAGACAGTTGGTAGCAGTTTGTTTCACCATGGACTGATCAAAATTATAGTTTTAGAAGAGCTCAGCAGGAGGAACAAAACCTGGGATTATCTCTTGTTTTGGGGAGAGTTTGGACAAGAATTCCAGCCCAAGAAAGGAGGAAGTCCCTCACAATAATTGACTTCCCCAAAGACCAACAAGATAAAAAGAAGAGCATTGTCTCCTGTGGAAACTGCCACCAAGGTTTCTCCCTCACAATCAAAGAAAGCAAAGAAGAAGTTAGAGTTTGGGAAGCAGACAGAGGATCAAGGAAAAAATGCAGCAACAAATGTCCTAAACATGCCCTATTCTGATTCTGATTCAGAACCCTTACCTATAGAAATGGAAGCGAAGCCATCAACTATGGAAATGGAAAACCCTAAAGAAGTTGGAACACCATCAAAGAAGAAGGTCAAAAAACAAACTAAGGCCCAGAAAATGAAAGAGGAAATTGTTGAGTTAAAGGTGTTAGAAAGACACCTGAAAAAAGAGAATGAGACTCTTAGGCAATATTCCCTCAAAATTGGATCTGCATTAGATCAATTGGCCATCAAGTATGAAACTGCAAAACACAAAAACAAGAAGCTTCTCAAACAGAATGGCAAATTGAAGAACATGAACAAGGTATTGAAGTTTAAGATTGTTCACAAAAAGCTCAAACCCACAACTCACCTCAGGATGGATACCTTGGTTGAATCTACCCTTGGTATGAGAAGAGGTGACCATGATTGATGGAGCAGGGTTAAGGATCAAACTAAATCATTTTTGACTAATTTCTAGAGAAGTTACAGTTTTTGCGAGCTAAGGGCAGTTGCAAAATCCAAAATTAGCTGTCGAAAATTAAGTCCAGGATATCGACAGCTAAATACACTATGTTTTGGCCTCTTAGCTGTTGAAAGTCATGTTATTAACAGAAAACACATAGATCCCCACAAATCATGAAAAATAGATTTTTCAATGATCTCCAAGATTCCAGGATGATTTTCCAATGCCAATACATCTCCAAGATATTGTTGTCAAGGTTGATATCGAGTTATATTTGGTTTTTGATGAAAGTCAAAGTTTAAATTTTTTCTTGGGATTTTGTTTCCCTACCTTTTGGATCCTAGCCAGCATGAAGCTATTTTGATTTTTACCCTTTCAGTGGTAAAAATGCATATATTGTAATAGACTAAGGATATATGGTACAATTTTTGGGATGAGATCGGATCTCTAGTTTGATTTTGTATTAATTAGGTATTTGCAGAAAATATCTATAAACAGTTAAGGAGGAGATCTGATCCCCTAGTTTGTAGGATCTAGATGTAATTAGAAGTTATAAAAGATGGAATGTAATATGACATAGGGGTTGATCAGTTAGACCTGAAGGGAAGGATGGTATGGAAATATCACCATCTGTTGTAAAGATGTTCAACAGGCTGTAAGTGACTTTTTTGGATGAATACCAAGGCATTTTGTTTCCAGATTCTTGTGTCATGATTATGTGGTGAATTATTTCTTGATGTAAACTGCCATTCTCCTGTTTCACATATTGTTTTCTTTCCTTATTTTTTATAAGAAAATTATGCTCAGGATTTGTCTTCGACACCCTACTCTGGCTTAAAACAATATTTATGTTTTCTTCTGAAAGTTGAATGTAGAATTCAAATAAGCTATGCTCTGCATTTGAAGTGAACACTCATTTTTTCTTCTTTTCTCATCTCATGAACTCAAAGGATCCACTGACATTATTACCTCTCCTTGTTACACCTTGTCCCAATTATTCATTCATTTAATCATCTTTGACCTGTTGACTCCATTTTTCCCAATGGCCCCCTTTTGTTGTATCAACTAGAAAACTCCAAAACAAACCCTGTTCTGCATAACTAGCCTAATATAAAATCCAAACAAAGTTATATCATACAAAGAGGTCCCTCTCTAAGTCTTGGAGGGCTAGATCCTTGACTTCAAGTGGTTTTGTGGTTACCTCTGTCAATTTCTCTCTCAGCCTGAGAAATTACGGAGTGCTAACACAAGGCACATGCATTAGTACTGAGTGAAGAACTTGTGGCAAGAAAGAATGAACTCCTCAATTTACTAAATAGCATATGGGATGAGCGAGAGGAATAACTCAGGCTACAGATCAGATTAGTATAAAATCAAGAAAGGCATAAGGAAGCAAGAGAATCCTTGGAGGAAATGCTCAGTTGCTAGGATATGTGCAAAACACCCCCTACCACACTTCTAGTGTATTCCAAGAAGGAAAAACTTAGATGCTAGATGCTCTTTGACACTTGCAAAAATATCTTCTTGAGTGCACAGGTCATGCATTGGACAACAACCAACACTTGCGCAAAGTTGTGGAGTAGTTCAAGCAACCTTGCGAAAGAAGAAGGAATAGGGCCAATGTTGTCCATCGATTAAACAACGTATTCCAACACACGAATGAATGAGGTGGAGGAACACAAGAAAACTAGCCAGATGAAGATTCATAATCTTTGTCAATTTGAGAAAGAATCAATTGAAGAACACCTGTTGAGACCCGCTAGGCTCACCCACAAAATCCAATTCTTTGTCAAGAATGAAACAGAGCAGTTATACCAAGAAGTATCCACTAAAGTTTGCAACAGATAATTATTCTTGGAGAGATTAAAATTAGGGATAATCAAAATCATAATGAGATATCATTCCCTCTGGAAAGAGTATCAAGATCAGATATAGTGACAGGGAATCTCATGATTACAAATTTCACAACTTCTCCTAGATGTTGCATTCTTCAATTATTGTAATCATATGTTAGATTCAGAATATGAAGAGTCTTTTTGTAAAACTTCCCTGATTTCGTAATTGAAAAGATGATGTAAACAATCACTCCTTGTTATAAAAGGGAGGACTATCCATAAGAAGAGGATTTTGGTTTCCAAATGTAGCAAGACAATATTTTTACTGCAAGTCAATTTGAACCTGAAGACATTTTGTTAGAGATTATGGTCTCGATGCATATGAATGTGATTTTTCAATTTATGCATGTGTATTACTATAGTATGTGAATTTTGGTTTAAGAATTATTTTTGAATTAATGTTCTCATTATTCACAGTTACCATGATTTTCAAAAAGTGATAGTATGATGCAGTTAACTAATCAATTACTTGATTCTAACTAGTCATGTTGTTAAAATTCCATGTTACATGTCTAATGAATTTATTCTATGCAAGTTATATAAAGATGTGACTGTATTCATCCTTTTGGGTTTGCTCCTGATTATGATAGGTTAACTTAGAATTAAATGGAGACTTCATCTTAGAATTGTAATCATTCATCTTAGCTTAGAATTAGTTAGTTAGTATTTTTATTTTTAATTCATCTGAGAACCTTTGGTTCTCATATTCCTATTTAGCTAATATATTATTTAGATCGGTAACCGGGCCAAAATATGGTGAAAACGCTATTCAAAACGAGAGTAGGTCTAATTGGGGCCTGCCATCAAGTGTTTTCCCTCATCTGATTGAATGGGTCATTCTCTCTCGTCAACATAAATGGCACTAGAAGGAGTGCCATAGAGTTGAATGGCTGCAAATAGAAGCTCAAACCATTCTCTCCTTGTCCCACAAGTATGCATTTCCTCGTCAAGTGATTCCCATGAATATCGCTCCAAACAAACCTCCTTCCTTCGGAGTATGTTGTGAACATGCTATCTTAGGTCAACACTCACCACACTTATTCTTTTCCTGACCCTACCTTTTGTTCCCCACAACCTCGTGTCCTAACCATTTCAGAGATTGAAACCATAGTCAGACACCCAAGTGAATGTACCAACTGTGCCCGTATTAGACAACGTAGTAGGCATACCAAATTGTTTCCCCTAGAATACTCTCTACCTAAAAATAAGGAAGGCCTTAATAATACAAATCCTTCCTTTTCCAACCTAGACTCCTATAAATGAACCATTCGTTTGGAACCCCTGAGTATCACATACCAGAAGACTCTTCTTATTTTCCCGAGACTTCCGACTTTGACCTTGAATATTATTTTTTAGCCAACAGATCGGGAGGTAGACCACCCTCTCCTCTTGAATCACCACCTTACACTCAAAGAGACAATTTAGAGGAGAACTCCAAAGAGAGATATGATTTTGAGAGCGAACCTGTAAATAACCCATATCAAATTATCGTATATCAACCCCCAAACATGGTCAGAGAAAATGAAAACCAGAATCCACCTCCCTACCAGCCATGGTTGTTAGCTGACGTGGTCACTGTACCAAGGATTCAACATGACATGCCTAGGCACCCTGAGAAGTTCCTACTAAAATTCAACCCTAACAAAAAAGATTCAACTGAAAACCACATAAATAAATTCTTACTAGCCATTAGACTACAAAGCATTCATCATGAAGACGTCACCTGTCGTTTGTTTCTCCTGACGTTTGAAGATAAATATTTGACCTGGTATTTCTCTATAGAATAATCCTCCATTACCAATTGGAGAACCTTCAAAACCATTTTTCTTAGTAAGTTTGGTGAAAATAAAACACCAGCCACCCGGGTTATATAACTCTTGAGAGTCAAGATGGATTGAAAATAATTGGTTATTGATTACAATCAATGTTTCCTTACCCTGTTAAAACGAATCCCACATGACTCTAAACCGACAGAAGATGTAACTATCGAATTCTACACCTTTGGTTTACCTATGTCCATGGACATGTATGTAAAAAACCCCGAGAAATCCACTATAGAAGAAGCTTTCCAAGAGGCCCTTAAGTTTGAGAATAATATGATGAGTTTAAAAGGTAGTTCTAACTCAGAGCCCTTTAAATACAAAGGTAAGGGTAAATAATCTACTTGTAAACCCAATGAGGATAAAAAGCCTTCTGATTCAATGGATATGGAATCTCTTCAAAGGATCATTAAGAAGTTATCCAACAAAATTTTAGACTTGAAAAAAGGTGGTGGAGAAGGATCCTCTAGCCTGAATTTTTTTTTAGGTCCCCCCCCCCCAAAGAAATATAAAAACACTCCACGAAGAAACAAAACCACCCCTTCTCAGACGGAAGGCATTAACATGAAAGATAGTGTCCAGGCTATCCAAACCTATGCAACAGAGAATATGACTGAAGCAAGTGAAGAAGGAGAATAAATTTAGGAACAACAAGAACAACCTCAAGAATCTCATGAGCCTGCAAAACAACAGTTAAATTCGAAATGGGATATTTCTTATGGTGGGGATTAAGAAGAAGTTGAAGAGGTACACATGTCACAAAACATTGTTACCACCAGAAGTGCTAGTAAGAAGGATTCTGATGACACCCTCAATACCACTAATCCTATTTCTCCCACCATGACCATTACCAAACAATCATATTCTCCAACCAATACTACTCCCAATCCCTCCATGAACTCATCTTTCAATCCTAAAGTGATTGATCAAACACCCAAATCCAATACTTTGTCCACACCCTTGGCCAGGTTGGAATATGATTTCCTAGAATATATGAAGAAGACAAAAGCTAACATTTCCTTGTTTGAGCTTATGAAGATTCCACAAATTCAAGAAAAAATTATTAAAACTCTGCAAGGGAAAACTTCCTCTAGAACAAAGGAAATTAACGCTAGAACAGAGAAGGGGATAACCAAGGTAAGTTCTTCTAACAATAACACTCCATCTAAAAGTCAAATAGAAACTAATGCATCCCTAACTGGTCAAAGATCTAGATCTATCACCCCTCCTTTCCTCATTACTTTTGAAATCTTCAATAGGAATGTCCATAAATGCATGGTAGACTTAGGAGCCTCATCTAATTCCATGCCCCTAAAGGTCTATTTTAAGCTTAATGTCAAACCATAACCATCTGAAATTCAGATTATTCAGTTAGATAGAAGCAGAGTTAAAGTTATTTGGGAATTGAAAAAAGTCTTGATCAAGATGTTTGCTAATCCAAAATTTCATCAAACTATAGATATAATAGTAGTAGACATACCTGAAAAATATGGCATGATTTTAAGTCGATATTGGTCAACTATGTTGAATGGATATTTTTCTACTAATTGGTCTCATTTATGGCTCCCTTATAATGGTAAAATGAATCAGATCAGGATTGACATGGAAAGGTATATGAAACATGTTGTTACTAATCTGAATGACCCAAATGAACCGATAATGTTTAACAACTCAATTTTGGGTAATTATTCATATGAAACATTTTTTGGGAATTTCACAACTGAAGCATTATCTCTTGCGGAATCTAACAGACAATATGGAATCCTTCATTGTACCCAAATTATTGATCGCAACTGTAATAAAATAGATCAGAATAACAATTCCTCTGATGTACAGCCTAACATAGTTTCTAGGGACATATTAGAAATGATGGTTAACTCTACTAACCCCACCAAAACAAAACAAAAAATATGAAATATTAAAATCAAATGTTGCAACAAAGAAAGGGGATCCTAACATGTGGACATTATTTTTTGACAGATCCAAATATTTAGAATATCCAGGTGTTGGTTGCATATTGGAAGATCCGACAGGAACAAAAAAGTAATCGCATGTAGAATATAATTCCCATGCACCATTAATATTGTTGAATATGAGGCCTTGTTGCAAGGATTAAGAAAGGCAGTAGATTTGAAAGATGAGAAAATCAATGTATTTGGTGATTCTGAAATGATCATAAAACATGTAAGGAACACCATTAATTGTCTTTCAAGTCATTTGAAACACTATCAAATTGAGGTTTGGGAACTAATCAAATCCTTTGTTGCATTTAATATTAGTTCAGTACCTCGTTCACTAAATTGTGAGGCTAATTTGCTGGCCAATGTGGAATCTAGGTTAATACCCTCAGATGGATCGATTCCTGGCACTTTATCTATTGAACTTCTATAAAGGCCTTCAATTCCCGACAACGTCACTAATTGGAGAGTCTTTGACGATGACCAACAACTTATCAGCTTCTTGCATCTCAAAGATACTTTTAAAGAATCTATTATAGATGAAGGCCAACATGACCAAATGGTAAATCCATATACCATTCATCCAACTCAGTCAAACAACCCATCAGGTTCGACCAACGGTATCCCAAGGAATGTAGTGATATTGGAGAAACTCTATGATCTCCAAGAAAAATTCAAGAAAGTCATCAAGTTCATCTATGCAGTTTGAAGTGGTGAACTTAGGGATAAATACCATGCCTCAAAACATTAATCTGAGAAAACAAATTCTCCTGAAGAAAAACATGCTTACATCAAATTATTCTAGGAATACAAAGACATATTTACTTGGACCTATGAGGATCTTAGTATGTATGACACCAAAATCATACGACACATAATTCCCATGAATCCTATGACAAAACCATTTCAACAAAAGCTGAGAAAGATGCACTCCAACCTTGAGCCTCAAGTCAAAGGAGAGTTGAATAAGTTGTTGGTTGCCAAGATCATATTACGAGTCAGACATACACAATGGATATCCAACTTAGTACCATTAAGGAAAAATAATGGGGATATAAGGCTTTGTATTGATTTCAAGAAACTGAACAGAGCCTCAGAGAAAGACAATTACCCAGTGCCCCCGATGGAATAAATTCTGCAGTGCATATCTGACTCTGAGATGCTCTCCCTTTTAGATGGTTTTTTGGGTTATAACCAAGTCTTAGTGGCCCATGATGATCAACTAAAAATAGATTTATGGACCAAGTGGAGAACATATGCTTACAAGAATATGCCATTTGGTCTCATAAATGCCAAAGAAACATTCCAGAGAGCCATTGACATTTCCTTTAGGGGTCTACTTGGATAATTTGTTGTAGTGTATCTTAATGATGCTACTATCTTTTCAAGGGACAAAAAA
>WSFP011378870.1:0-29936 GCA_009831015.1 Picea engelmannii | reverse complement strand
TATTGGCCTCCTCAATGTTTATTAATTCTTGCAAAGACCATCCATTAATGTAGTAAATGTTACAACATTAGGATTGTAGCCCTTGGACACCATCTTTTCCAAAACATTGTAAGCTTCCTCCCACCTACCTTCTTCACTACTTCAGTTTTTCGTCCTCCAATTGCATGTGAACCAAATGATTTACAACACCCATCTCTTATAAGATTCTACCCAATATTAGACTGTCTATATAAACCCAAATGTCAACAATAATCATTGATCCAAGGAGTTAAAAATTCATTTTGACAGAAAGACATTGGTATTCTATAGCATTGGCACAATTTAATAGATAAACAAAAACTTCTCTTCTTTCATATCCACCCTGATCTCTACAAATATTAATTCATGCTAATATCACATGATTTTCATAACTTTAAAGAGAGAGAGACCTCCATTTTTTATTTTATTTTTATAACTTGGGACTTGAAAATATGTCTAGTTTAGTAAATCAAGGTGAAGGCCTTCGAAATTTGTCGATGTTCTTGGTGATTATTTACATATAATATCTATTCTTCATGAGGAATCTAATGTCTCACTTGGATTGAATTTTCAAGATTTATTATTGTTGACTGCATCACCTTAGCATGATCTAAAGTAAGAATGTCAAGTCTTCATAATCATGTCGTTCAACACCCATATGGTGTCTTAGAAAATGAAACTCTTAGTTGAAACCACAAGACAAATAAGTGGAACAACAATTCCACAAGTGACAACAAGCTTTTCTTACCATTTATTCAAACCATTGTAGCACATCTTTGCAAAATCCAACAATGGATATATATAGAAATGAAAAATAATCAAGCACTAATGTTTATTTGAAGGCTAGTGGATTTTGTTCTAATGAAAAAATGTTTAGTGTAGTCCTCAAATGCCCATATAATGTATGGCATGCATTCATATCAAGTAGAATTTTCTAACTAGATTATAACCATTGGTTGCACAAGGGTCCAAGGGGCCAATAATGGTTATTAACTTTCCATTGAATGGTACAAGGGGCCAATCTTCCCAGGCAATTGTTAATGTTATTATTGTACTTCCTTCATGAGAATCAATTTGAAAATTATCCTAGGAATTATTTTCACTATACTCTAATGGACCCTTTATCTAAAAAAGTATTTATGATTCCCCATTCCTCCTACTATGCAAAACCAACCTAGAATTTCTGGCATCCTTCCAAAGTTTTAATTGTTAAAGGGGAAAATTGGATTAAAGACTTATTGTAAGGCTTATAACATCAAATTGGATAATGCACTAGTGATGAGTCGATGGATGTATTGTATCCAACTACCCTATTTCTTTCAACAAAAAAATAGAGATTTGGTTATGAGAAACAATCACAAACATAGTTCATTATAACAACTATAGATTTTAGAAATTGTGTGTAATCACTCTATTGAATACATTGCAATAATTTTGTGTATACAATGTATTATCACAACTATAGATTTTAGAAATTGTGTGTACTCAGTTTATTGGATATATTTGCAAGAATTTTGTGTATAATTTCTGCGAGTCTTGTAAATTTTTTTAATGTGTAAAAGTTCTTTGTGTGATGTATGCAAGTGAAAAATGATAATTGTAGTTTAGTGGTTTCATTATTTTTATAGTAATTATGTTGTAAGGAATTTCACTATTAACCAATTATAAAGTGTCATTGGTCCTATTTGTTATTTTTGAATCTCCATGGCCATAAAATCACTTGTCAAGATCAATATGGAATTTTTTGCATTAGTGGTAGTTTTTTTTTTGTAAATAAAAAAAGGAGTTTCCTATTACTGAGCTTTTAGAGTACATGAATTCTACATGTCAACATTTTGCCACCTGTTATGCCAAATTAGCGGAAACCAGAATAGGTGGTAGATTGTGATGTCATTAGTCAAAATGGCTATCCATCATCTGCCCTGCCAAACATAAACCAAAGCAGGTGGCGGATTCGAGTTCTTACTGAACTGTTATATGCATCTAAGAAAAACTACCAACTGAAAAAATATGACATAACTGTAAATCTGCATCATTGCAGTACATAGAGTTGAGCTAAGAGTGTGTGAGGTGACCATAAAAAAGAAATTACACATTAGCACCTCAGGGCATGTTGTTCGGAGCGCTATTGAAGGGTCTGCTCCTGGGATGGAGCATGAAATGACTCACACAGGTCAGGAAACACTGAGTTGTAGGTGAATTCGAGAAGGCATCATAGAGCATGTGAATCCATTGGTGCATGAGGTTGTCCTGGTGTATCTAGTCAACCATCTAGTTCCTTAGCTTGAAGACAATATTGAGCTGCTACGGATGGAAGAAAGGTGGTGGAGCATGGTAAAAATTAGGGAGAGTTGTAAGTAGTGGAGGTGCCAATACTAGGTGGCCCTCCACCTCCTCGCCCAAGGTGTCCATATCCTCCATCGCCTTGACCTACTCTGCCATTGTCCTGACTTGGCTGTTCGTGTTTTGAATTGAGGCCACAGAGTCCAGATGGAGGAATTCCTCCTCAATTATACATATGGCTTCTTCCATGGTGGTTTGGGCTCTTGTTCTTGCTGGATTATGGTTGGGGGGATGCCAATCATCCGACAATGTGAAGAGGAGGGATTCTAGAGGAACCTGGATGGGTTCATCCCAAATCTCCTCCTCAACATATGCCATTGGTGGTGTTCTTGGTTTCTCCTGTCGCTGAGTCCGAGCAATGGACAAGGCATGGTCCTCTATTAGGAAAATGGACTATACAAGGCTGGGCCGTGCCTTGTCTTGCATCTTTCCCTTGGCATGGAAAAGCTAGGAGGATTGATAATTCATAAGGAAATATCAGTAAGAGTCCACTGGATGCAGACGTTATTCTCAGAGAAGCCAGAGTGGTGGAGCGCAAGGGAGAAATGGAGCCAACCTCGTATGAGTGGGAGTGATAAGCCAAGGCCCTAAATGACCACTGTATTGATCCCCCCCACTAAAATTACACCTTGTGGCCACCATATTTCTCATGTGAGGGAGCTTTCCTCTCCTTCTCAGCAGGTAGTAATGTCCTCCCTTCATTCAAGAATTAGGTGAAGGTTTTCGACCTACCATATTAATGGCTTGGGTCTAGAAAAGTCTATGTGGCCTCTAGTTGCTACATGGAACCCCATCTGTGATGCATTAGTGGTAGTTGTAATGGTGGTGGAGACTTCTAAATTGGGAGACATGATGAACTCATCTGAGTGATAGTGGGTCTCTACCATATAAAGGCTTTTCCTTTATATATTTTTTTATTCATTAGTTTCCTTAGTTTATATTTTGTTGTACTAATAATATACAAATTTCAAAACAACTTATTAATAATGAGAAAACAACATTACCACATTCAAACTCTTGTGTTTACATAAGAATATTTCAAAGTGATAGAAATACTATGAATAAGGGCATCATTTTTTTTTTAAATAAATATATGTCGTTGTATCAACCCTTACCAAGATTCCTATATATATGCATGTGTATCTTGAATTATTATTTTTATATTTTGGTTCAAATGATTTATTCTTTTTATGTATTTTGGCTCAAATGTTGGTTTGACTAGGGTGACCTGTTGACATGAAGAGAGAGTTCATGGTTTGAATAGGTTTAATTGCCTCTTGACATGAAGAGAGAGTTCATGATTCGATTAGGGTTCACCACTCAATGGTCACAAAAAAAAGGGCGATCCTCATATTGAATGCCAATGTGTTAAAAAAAGTAAGAGTTCACGCTCATTTAGGGTTCAAATAGGGTTTTCCATCACAATGTGTTAAAAAAAGTGGGTTCACGCTTCTTTGGGGTTCAACTAGGGTTTTCCATGTGATGGCAACATAAGGGTGGTTATATAACTTGCAGACTGAATGCTAATGTGTTATATTCCAGATTGTCCTCAGATGCCAATGTGTTAAAAAAAGTGAGAGCTCACGCTCGTTTAGGGTTCAACTAGGGTCTATCGCATGATGGTGACATAAGGGTGGTTATCCAACTTGCAGACTGAATGACAATGTGTTATATTCCACATGGTCCTTATACTGAATGCCAATGTGCGAAAAAAACTTAATGAGTTCATGCTATTTTAGGGTTCAAATAGGGTCCACCATGTAATGGCCACATAAGGGTGGTAATCCAACTTGCAGACTAAATGCCAATGTGCTATCTTCCACATGGTCATCGAGGGAATGCATGCACTCATTGTGGCAATTATTTATGATGCAGGAGCATCTCTCCACGTCAGTCAGTCAGCCAGCCAGCCACGTCAGTGCGTGCATTCAAAGCTGAAGAGAGGCGCAGCCCTTGTCTTCCATTTTGAATTTGAATGTAATTTAATGTCTTAGGCTGTTGAGCCATGGGGCCGTGCTATGTGCACAGGTTGTAGATAGATAGGCCTTTAATGTTTGAAGGCTGAGATCTAGATCCAGATGGTGGACTAGACAACCCATTCAATGTAATTGAATAGGGTAGGTAGATTGGAGGGAAGAGCTCGAAGAGCCCCCTCATATAAAATATCAATTTCAATCTTATTTGGATTTAGTGGTAATAGTTGGAGTATGCACAAGAGAGAGTGTGCAAGAGAAGAAGCTGAGGCCTTATTACAGGCCGTGCTCAGGAACACCTTGTAAAAAATAGGCATTTTCCATTTAATACAAACAACAATTTTTCCTGCATATTTCCTGTGTTGAATGAATGTCTGTGTGTGTTAAATTTATGCTGTAGATGTATGCTAGACATTTGCAGGGAGTTGTTTGATTTTCAGGCTTGAGAGGTTCTTTGTGGTTTCATTCCAGGAGGGCATGACAAAGTACTGCAGTCTCTGAATACCAGTGCATAGATGCACTTCTAAACTCTGTGGAGTCAGACAAAGACGTGCCAGGTGGGCACAGAACTGGAATCATCAATTCAGAGGAAGACCTTTGAGGTTACTGAAGATCTTAGAGGCAAGGCTGTGGAGAAAAAAGTTGCAGACAAAATCTTTGAGGAGTTCTGTAAAAGCTCTACCAGGTGGGCATTGAGCCAGTGCAAGGAGTGCACAGAGGGAGAACTCAGCTGTGAGTTATTAAGAAGTCAAAATCATTTGAGGATTCTTGACACTCTACCAGGAGGGCATTGAGATAGTGTGCAGATAGGCACAAAGAAGAAGAGAGAACTCTTTGAGTTCAGATATTGAAGAAGAGTCCATATAAATATCTTCACAGGGTTGCTGAACACCCCGAAAGACTCAACAATAGGTTGCTTGAGCAGACAGACTGCCAGGAGGGCATCATATTTCTCCATCTGAGGGAGAAGGAAGAAGGAATTATTTTCCTTAGAATTCTGAGTCTCAGAGAAGCTCAAAAGAGATAGCACTTTACATGCAAAGACTCTGAAAGGAGCGCATAAGTCCAAAGAATCCTTTGAGGATTCAGGAGAAAGCTCAGGAGGAATAGTGTTTTCGGTGCACGAAGCCATAGCTGCAAGGAGTGCATAAGTGAAAGGACTCTTTAGGAGAGTTTAGAGTCCCTAAAGCTCAGGAGGAACAACATCGTTAAGAGCACAGGCGAGGACTCAAGTAGAAGAGCTCGTAGAGGAAAGAAGACAGAGGTCGAGGCCTTTGGACACTTGAAATTCTTCCAAGTGTAGGAAGAAAGCGCTAAGGCTCGGGAGGAGCACAACTCCCATTGGATTAGTCGAGAAGATCTGGACCGTTAAATTTTTTCACGTCCATGAGGAAGTACAGGGAGAGCGCACAGGATAAATGATCTGAACCATCAGATCTTGAGCAAAGAATCCGACAGTCGTTGGATCTGTCGAGAGTTGCATGAGGTTTAAAACCTCACGCGAAGAGTAGAAAAAGGAAAAATCACAAAGAGGATCAGGACCGTCCATCTGAGAGTGGACAGGTGGCATATTCACCAACACGGAGGTCATACTTTCATTGACCAATTCATGGTTTCGTAGGTTGAAGGGATGAAGGTTCAGCATTAGGATTCACGAATCTCGTGAACTCTAAAAAGGTGGGAGTGCTTTAATCCGAAAAGTCCCGAAGTAGCGAGTAGCGATGTCATGAAAGAATCACAGCCATCCATCGGAGGAGGACAGGTGGCATAGATTGAAAGGATCTCATGAACTCAGAGGTTTGGAGGGTGAGAGCCCAATATTTTGGTGCTCCAAGTTCCAAAGTCGCGAGTAGCGAGAACGAGAGGAGAAAATTCAACGTTGCCTCTCGGGGGTTCGGGAAAGAAAGGTGCCAAGGTTGGAACTTTGAACTCACGAAGGTGCGAGAGGTGAGAGGAGCTATCATTCAGCCTAGACGACAGTCGCGCAAGAGAGGTGCTGATAGAAAGGGAGCTATATCCATTTTTCAATCTCAGGTATCGCAGGATTGAGAAGGAGGAGTCGAGAGCTTCGACTCACGAAATTGCGAGATCATGAGATTCTGACAAGAGACTTTGGGATAGGCCCTTGGTCATAGTGTTGTGGTCACTTGGAAATATAGGAGCTCGCGCTTTGTGCTGTTTGCATAGGGGATTTATCGAAGGACCAGTGGATTGATGTGTTGCAGATTCCAGTAGGGATTCAAAAGAGCTGCTTTGGATCATGAAATGGAGTGAATGATCCTTAAGACCGAGAGGTAGCGCAGAGACTCTGTTGAGGTAGAGGCGATGGTCTGCGTCAGGTTTGGTATCAGAGTGGGAACTTTGTTTGTATATTTCAAGTAGAGGGAGAAAGAAAAGGAAGACAGAGTGCTGGAGACTCTGTGATGGTTGTTTACAGGTGGGAAACAATCAAGGAGACAGTCAGGAGGACGACAAAAGATGTTGGAAGCACTCAAGGTGCATAGTGAGCAGCAGGTTTTCCAGGAGAGCAGATAGAGACAATGATATGGCTACTGAAGGCCATAGATACACTGGAAGGAAGAACCCAAAGCTGATGAGTGAAGCTGAGTGGGATGAATAACTCTCCAAGATGAATGCAAGGATGGATGAACTTGCATTGGAGATGCAGCTGAATACCAGGTCAAGATGGGTATATGAATGGCCCATGAAGACAAAGATAAAATGGCCAGTCAAGGAGTTGATGGCTAGAAGACAACATAGCCTATTAAGAGGATGGTTGAGGCATACTGAAAACCTCAATATACCAGAAGAAGGGGTTCAGATATGTGAACCAGGGATTGAGAGAAATCTCAGTGATGCTAAAGATGAATTGGGATTAGTTGAAGATCTCAAGCACTACTAGGAGGGTAGAGAGGAAATTCCCAATTGCCAGTTGGGAAAAGAGTTTAGATCGTTGCGGGGTCTCATAGACTGTCATGAGGACAACTGGGGAATTTCATATTTCCATGAGGGAAATGGATTGAGATCACTACGGGATCTTGCAGACTGCTAGGAGGGAAACAAAACGTTTCCAATTTTCTAGGTGGGCATGGGAACAGAGATGGGACTGTCTGAAAATCTCATGGACTTAGAAGTAAGTTTAATTCAACCTGGGGTGCTGATGAAGATGGGATCAGTTGATCTCATAGTCTGCCAGGAGGGCAGCGAAGAAATCCCATATTTCTAGGTGGGAAGGGATGAGTAGATGAGACTATCTGAGGGTCTCATAAACTCAAAGGTGAGTTTGGATTAGCAGATGCAGCTAACAAAGGAGGAAGATCAGAGAAATATTTTGATGATTGGAGGAATTCAGATGTTCCTGCCACTTAACCTAGAGGAGGAAAAGATCTGTGTTGCATATGCAATAATAGAAGAAGGACAACCAGATGAGACTGCCAAAGAAACATTGGAGCAGACCTTGGAAGCTGCCCTAGCAGAAACATAAGAGGATGATGATCATTTCAAGGAATGGCTCAATATTTTCATCTAGGAAACTGAAAAGACTGCATCCTTGGAGCTTGCAGAAGTGGAGGAAGAAGAAGAAGCATACAACATTAGTTTGGCTATTCTGTATGAACATATTGAAGCCCTGGAGAGAAGGGTGATAGCACAAGGCATGCACATCCAATAGATGAAGTTGGAAGCAGATGAATAAGGCATGGGGGATCACAATGATCTACCCAATTGCAAAAACATTTTGTAGCTAGGGAGACTGCATGAGCAGAGCCAGCCACTGGAGAAACTGGACGAAGTGATCGAGAAGATCAGAAGGCTGATGGTAGAGTCAGTAGAGACTGCTAGCGAGGATAAGTTGAGTAGAAGGAAAGCAGTAGCAGCAACAACGCAAAAGCAGTAGCAACAACAAAGAGATGGAGCAGATGAACAACTCCAGAAATTTGTGTGGGATCCAGGAGGATTTCCAAAGCTGAGAGAGGAAGCTCATGAGCAGCTCATGAATTTTGCAGCTGAAGAGTATGATGCAGGAGCATCTCTCCACATCATCCAACCACATCAACGCATGCATTCAAAGCTGGAGAGAGGCACAACCCTCGTCTTCCATTTTGAATTTGAATGTAATTTAATGTCTTAGGCTGTTGAGCCATGGGGCCGTGCTATGTGCATAGGCTATAGATAGATAGGCCTTTAATGTTTGAAGGTTGATATCTAGATCCAGATGGTGGACTAGACAACCCATTCAATGTAATTGAATAGGGTAGGTAGATTGGAGGGAAGAGGTCGAAGAGCCCCCTCATGTAAAAGATCAATTTTGATCTTATTTGGAGTTAGTGGTAATAGTGGGAGTATGCACAAGAGAGAGTGTGAAAGAGAAGGAGCTGAGGCCTTGTTACAGGCCGTGCTCAGGAACACCTTGTAAAAAACAGGCATTTGCCATTTAATACAAACATCAGTTTTTTTTTCATATTTCCTGTGTTGAGTGAATATCTGTGTGTGTTAAATTTATGCTATAGATGTATGCTAGACATTTGGAGGGATTTGTTTGATTTTCAGGATTGAGAGGTTCTTTTTGGTTTCATGCTAGGAGGGCATGACAGAGTACTGCGGTCTCTGAATACTAGTGCATAGATGCACTTATGAACTCTGCGGAGTCAGATAAAGACATGCCAGGTGGGCACATAACTGGAATCATCAATTCAGAGGAAGACCTGTGAGGTTACTGAAGACCTTAGAGGCAAGGATTTGGAGAACATAGTTGCAGACATAATCTCTGAGGAGTTATGTAAAAGCTCTACCAGGTGGGCATTGAGCCAGTGCAAGGAGTGCATAGAGGAAGAACTCTTCTATGAGTTCTTAAGAAGTCAGACTTATCTGAGGATTCTTGACACTCTGCCAGGAGGGCATTGAGACAACGTGTAGATAGGCACAAAGAAGAAGAGAGAACTCTTTGAGTTTAGAGATTGAAGAAGAGTCCATAGAAGGATATTCACAGGGTTTCTGAACACCCTGAAAGACTCAACAATAGGTTGCTTGAGAAGACAGATTGCCAGGAGGGCATCATAATTCTCCATCTGAGGGAGAAGGAAGAAGGAATTATTTTCCTTAGAAGTCTGAGTCTCAGAGAATCTCAGAAGAGATAGCACTTTGCATGTAAAAACTCTGCAAGGAGTGCAAAAGTCTGAAGAATCCTTTGAGGATTTGGGAGAAAGCTTAGGAGGAATAGTGATTTCAGTGCACGAAGCCATAGCTGCAAGGAGTGTAGAAGCGAAAGGACTCTTTGGGAGAGTTTAGAGTCCCTAGATATCAGGAGGAACAACGTCGTTGAGAGCACAGGTGAGGACTCAAGTAGAAGCGCTTGCAGAGGAAAGAAGACAAAGGTTGAAGCCTTTGGACACTTGAAATTCTTCCAAGTGCAGGAAGAAAGTGCCAAGGCTCGAGCGGAGCACAACTGCCATCGGATTAGCTGAGAAGATTTGGATCGTTGAAGGTTTTCATGTCCAGGAGGCAGTATAGGGAGAGCGCACAGGAGAAATGATCTGAACCGTCAGATCTTGAGAAAATAATCCGACAGCCATTGGATCTGTCGAGAATTGCACAAGGTTTAAAACCTCACGCGAAGAGCAGCGAAAGGAGAAATCGTGAAGAGGATCAGGACCGTCCATCTGAGAGTGGAAAGGTGGCATATTCACCAACACGGAGGTTAGACTTTCATTGACCAATTCGGGGTTTCGTAGGTTGAAGGGATGAAGGTTCAACATTAGGATTCGTGAAGCTTGAGAACTCTAAAAAGGCGAGAGTACTTTCATCCCAAAAGTCCTAAAGCGGTGATTAGCGATGTTGCGAAAGAATCACATCGTCCATCAAAGGAGGATAGGTGGTAGAGATCGAAAGGATCTTGCGGACTCGGAGGTTCGTAGGGTGAGAGACCAAGAGTTGGGTGCTCCAAGTTTCGAAGTCACGAGTAGCGAGAATGAGAGGATAAAATTCAACGTTTCCTCTCAGGGGTTGGGGAAAGAAAGGTGCCAAGGTTGGACCTTTGAATTCGTGAAGGTGTGAGAGGCGAGAGGAGCTAGCATGAAGCCTAGCCGGTGGTCGCACAAGGGAGGCGCTGATAGAAAGGGAGCTATATCCATTTCGTGATCTTGGGTATCGTAGGGTTGAGAAGGAGGAGTCAATAGCTTCGACTCGTGAACTTGCGATATCGCGAGATTCTGACAAGAGACTTTAGGATAGGCCCTTGGTCATAGTGCTGTGGTCGCTTGGAAAGATAGAAGCTCGTGCCTAGTGTTGTTCGCACAGGGGAGTTCCTGAATGACCTGTGGATCGATGTGTTGCAGATTCCAGCAGGGAGTTGAAAGAGCCGCTTCAACTCATGAAATAGAGTGAACGATCCTTAAGACCGAGAGGTCGCGCAAAGACTTTGTTGACACAGAGGCAATGGTCTACGTTAATTTCACTCTTAACATCAACTCATTTTTTCCTTGTAGGTCATATCAATGCCACTTACAAAGTGATTTAATACTTGATTTGTGGCATACAAATATCACAAGAGGATGGATTCCACTCTTCATGATCATAGGTGAATTTCAAACAAAGTTCATTTGTCTTGATGGATTCTCACATTCCATCATCGTTTCCTTTGTTCATTCCACAACATAAAAATTATTTGGGAAGAGAAAGAATGTCTATCTCTATTTCCTCTAGTAATGTGTTCTTCATTGGTTTAATTGATAGAGGTGGAAATAAGAGGTTAAACTCTTTTCCTTCCCCAAGGGTTTGAGAGTAGAATTGAAAGGAGATGGTTATGGATTTGGATTTCTAGTAAAAGGGGATCCCAGGTTTTGAAAGGCGACAGTTATGGATTTTGACATGAGCTTTCATTTTCAAGTATCCTTTTGAATAGGGTCCAAATTTTCTTTTCTCCTTTTTAAAATCTTAGTTAGCTTTTGGGTTGAGAAAAAAAAACACAAAAAACAAATGTCATTTCAGATGCAAGGTTTCTATTTACCAACAAATGTTGTCATTGCAGGTTTGTCTTCCAACAAATTTCA
Organism: Picea engelmannii; assembly: GCA_009831015.1. NCBI lineage: Eukaryota > Viridiplantae > Streptophyta > Pinopsida > Pinales > Pinaceae > Picea > Picea engelmannii. The sequence goes on along the minus strand of WSFP011378870.1, from coordinate 18,556 downwards.
TTGGATATTGCATGGTTTTTAGACATGTAGGGGTTCTAGGGATTATCAATTGCCTATATTAGGCTCAATGCTTTGTGCAAATTTGGGTGTTCTTGTTAAGGATTTTTTTTCCTTGAAAAATCTCCTAGGTTTTATTTCTAGACAAATTTGTCTAGCTTCTATTCTGATGACATTGGTGTTTCTCATTTCATTTTTTTTGGTTTTAAATCCAATCTTTAACATTTTCCTCAACATAGTTAGGGTTATATTATTGGAAGTTTGAAATAAGATGTTTGGTTTTCTTATTTCATTTGTTTTGTTTTAAAGACAAAGTTCAACATTTTCCTCAATGCCATTAGGGTTATATTGTTGGAAGTTTGAAATAAGATGTTCAAAAATTATTTAATTGACTACATTTACCACAATTACTTATTAGTAGACTTGTGTTTTATTAGTGAATTTTTATTAATGAATGTTATAGATGTTTGGCAATTTTTTTTTCTCAAAAATCCTTTTTAGAGACTGTACAATTTTGGTTATAATTGTATGCAGTAAATAATTTGCACATTCATGAAACATATATCATAAACATATAATAAGATCTCTTGAAATATTTCTCAAACAATAAAATAATGATCAACAAAATAATAATATGGGCATCAATTTTTTTTTTATTAAAATAAATATATGTCGTGATAAGAGCGATGACTGTAAGGGTTCTTACAACGAAATATCTATACTATCGAGGAAAAATATTCATTGATAGTATAGCTATTTCGTCGCAAGAATCCTTACAATCGTCTCTCTTGTGAGGATGACTTTGATAGCTGATTCATGCAACATTCTTCACCTTGTCGGTTTTGTGACGATCTCCCTAACTTGTCTCTCTTGCGACAATCTCCCTAGCTTGTTTCTTTTATGACAATCTCCCTACCTTTTCTCTCTTGCGATGATGTCCCTACCTTATCTCTCTTGCGACAATATCCCTACCTTATCGCTATTGTGATGATTTCCATTCATGGTTTCTCTTGTGACAATTTCCCTTCCTTGTTGTGCTTGCAACGATTTCCCTACCTTGTTGCTCTTACGACGATATCCATTCTTTTTCACTCATGTGATGGTATCCCTTCTTTTTCACTCATGTGGCAACTTCCTTGTTTCGTCTCTCTTGCGACGTTTTTTCAGGTTCTTCTCACTTGCCACGGCATGTGAAGCAACATTTGGGAGACCCAATATTTGTCACAATATCCACAACATAACGTCGAAAGAGCGTCGAAAGAGCCATCACAAAATGACCCAAATTTACTAGTGACACGATTCTCAAGAGCTTCACATAGCTCTAGTTATCACAATGGATAATGGTGGAATCCATTTCATGACTAAATAAGTCTGGAAGGAGATTGTGAAGCCACACTACTTCGCGGACTACCACACATAATGCAATGTACTATTCTTATGAGGTACTCAAAGCCACAAAAGTTTTTTTCTTACTGCACCAAGAAAGCATGGCAGAACCCAAAGTAAAATAACAACTGGATGTGGTCTTCTAGTCCACTGCACTCCCTGCCCAATCTGCATCGGCATATTCCTACAATTTCATGTCTACACCGAAGGCATATCTCAGTCCATAACCAACTATGCCTCGTAGATATATCAACACATGTTTCACTGCTATCCAGTGTGTCTGTCTTGACTGATTAATAAACTAATTGAGCACACTCACTGCATAGCATATATCAGGTCTTGTGTTAACCAGATACATCAATGATTCAATCAGTTGTCTGTAAATATATGGATCAATCTCACCTGAATCGAAATAATCCTTGTTCATCTTCTTCATATTCATCACCATAGGTGTAGGCATGGATCTATAGTCTTTCATCCTAAATTTATTCAATATATTGAATGTATATTTTACTTGACTCAGGAAAATCTCATCAATATTCTGCCATACTTCTAGTCCCAAGAAGTAGTGCATCATACCAAGGTCCTTCATCTCGAATTCATAGGTCAATGCATGCTTGCACTCATCAATAAGACTTTTTGAATTGATGAGGAATAAGTCATCAACATACAAGACCAAAATCAGGCACTCGTCACCAACAATGTGGTAGTATAGGTTAGGATTAACAACACTCTTGATGAAGCCCAAACTCATCAAGTATCCATCAATATTCTCATACCACCCAAAAGGTGACTTCTTTAGTCCATACATGGCTATCTTCAATCTGCATACATGAGACTCCTTCTCATGTGTCACAAATCCATTTGGTTGCTTGATGTAAACTTCTTCCTCAATCTCACCATTGAGAAAGGTTGTCTTTACATCCATCTAATGTAGTCTCCAACCCATGGATGAAACTAGGGAAATGATCGTACGGATGGAAGTGTAATGGGGAACATGAGGAAATGTCTCCTCATAATCTATTCCCTCCACTCGAGAGAATCCTCTAGCCACAAATATCACTTTATACTTCTCAACACTTCCATCAGCTACATGTTTGATCTTATAGATCCACTTGGAATTTACTACAAACTTAACTACTGGTATTGGAAGAATATCCCACACATCATTCTTCATGATGGAATGATACTCTTCAGTGATGGCATCTTGCAAAACTTATTGACCTACTGCTTCTCCATGGAAAGAAGGCTTGGTATCAATGATGTGGCTCATAATTGAAATATAGCTCGAAAATCTCTCTGGTTTCTTGCTCTCTCGGAATGTACCACAAGGAGATGCATGTCCCTTTTCCTCCTACAAAGTTTGTTGAGCCCAAGTAGGCATCTTATGCCCTACTGCAATGTCTTTGGGAACATCAACTGGAGCTATGGGATCAACTGGATCAATAATTGTCTCCCTCTGAACTACTGAAGGTGGAGAAGGTGTTGTCTCTTCATTCTTCTCACTGTCAATATCCATATGATATTCTATGGATCTTCGAAAGGCTATCTCTTCCTCAAAGGTGACATCTCTGCTAATCTCGGCCTGTCTCTAATCAGGGATGTATATCTGATATTCCATCAAATATTCATTGTACCTTACAAATGTAATATTTCTTATGGAAGGTTCTAGCTTGGTCCTCTTCTCCTTGGGTACATGAATGTATACTAGACACCCAAATATCATGAAGTGTCCAACCTCAAGCTTCACTCCAGTGAAATCTTCTTTGGGAGTCATGTTCTTCAAAATCTGATGAGGACTCTTGTTTGGAACATACACAACTGTCATGGATAACTCCGCCCAAAGACTCATAGGTATATTCTCATAATGTATCATCACTTTGGTTGCCTCCAAGTGTTAAAGTTTATCTGCTTGGAATATTTGTTATCATTTGAGTGTTGAGTTCTTCCTATCTTTCCTTCAACTCTGTTCTGTTACAAGATTTGTGGACAAGCGAAACAAATAAATCATAATGAGTGTTAAGATATGAAGTTTTCCTTGTTGGTGATTTGCACACATAATCCTAAATATATCCCCTAACAAATCGATGCAATATATTAAGGAGTGAATTGGTCTTCAAAGCTAACTTCTTAAGGGTTTCAACACTTGGTCAGTGAAAATTTATGGTCTCTTTCCAGATTTGAATGGTAACATTATTAATGCATGATCTAAGACACTTGAATGGTTAAGTACTCCACTTCTCGTGCACTTTACTTATATAGTCACACTGATGTTTATTATTTCCAGAAGTTGGGGTTTCTACTTCACTCTTCACTGTGCCCTTTATCTCTGATTTTTTTAGATGTTGATGATCTGTCCTAAATACATGGTACATGTTCTTCGAGTACTCATATATTTCTTGATTCTTAGGCACTGTAGATGCATCAAATAATTTCATTTGCTTGGGTCACCTTGAACACTAATTTCAAATAATGATAAATCTTCCCTAAGAATCTTTGGTTGTAATCTATTTTGAGTAAATGATGGCAAGTTTTTCTTGATTTTTGGAAATTTTATGGTGTTTCCTGAGCATCGTTGATAGCTTAATATCACATCCTAAATACATGTTCTCATGGTTAAGATAACATGTTTGTAATCTTTGTTGAATAACATAATTCAACACACTTTGGATGATATTACTTTGTTTCCCTAAATGCTAACATTGATACTTGGGGTTCGAACCGTTTGACACTTCAAAAAGGTACTACAATAAATATTATCACCATCCTTCACAATGTTGCTAAACTTCACATTATCATGGTTGAATTTACAGTTTATGGCATAAATATGATGATAATCTACTGTGGTTAAACATTGACACTAAATAAAAGAAGCGAGATTGGTTAGATTTTACTTAATATCACATGCATTTTCTAGTTCTTATATTTATAGTTCTACTAAATTTTCCTTTTCCTTGGTCTTTTCCAGCAAGACCAACACTTTTTTTTTATCCCTGGATTCAAGCCAAATTTATTTTTCCAAATTTATTACAATCCCATATATGGGTATGAGGGTGGGGTGGGGTCTCCCACAACTACACCAATGGAAATGCTCCTCTTCAAAAATTACAACCCTTTCATACAGTTTAGTGGCCATCTCTTTAAACATGTGCAAATCTTATTTCAACCTAAGGGATCTCCTTTTGGGTTGCAATGAGATCATTTACTAGCTTGTGTTTTCTCCTTTTGTGAGCTCTAATGCCTCTTTCAAAGGCATGGTATCCCTTGCATGGTCCATGTAATGATACAAAATTTCTTGGATCTATGTTTGGGGCTCTAGGTCTCCTTGCTCAATAGTTGTATTACACTGGTCCTATCTATCAACAACCCCTCACTCTAGAATATTTCCAGCCTCTTATATCATACAAATAAGAAATTCCACCAATATTTTTTGGGGACTTAAGATTGGTAATTTTAAATTGGCATAATGGAAACACCTTGAATGGAAGTTGTTCGGTAGATGTGTAAAAAACAAGCTAGTTCACAAAAGTTGTCACTTGGGGGCCATATTCAAATTCTACACCACCAGTGAAAAATCAATTTTTTGCTTTTGATTCCAAAGGATTAGTGGAGCCATCTAAGGAACTAAAATGACATTCGGTTCCTACAGGTCAACCCAAGCCCAATGGAAATGTGCACTCTACACCCTCAAACCTAAAGTGAGAGGCTTATGACTAAGGTATCTATACATTTATAAGATGATTTAATTTGTTTGGATCCTATATGTATACATTTCACATCTTTTTCTTTAGTTTCATTCCCAATTTTAATCTTAATGCATGGTATGATATTCACTTCTCAACACGACTTTATATGAGATTGGTTCTTATTAAGTTTATTCTTTTCATGTGTAATACCTTTCGACGTTCCCCTTTTCCTTCTTTAGGGGTATTCTAGTTAGGATTGATCTCATTGTCCATTTTTACAACATGGCACAATGTATTACCCTCCGATCATTTTTGGATAATGTTTTCAGCAATCCTTACCATGGTCAAAGATGTATTGGTACATTTTAACGAACATACTATGATTCATTCTAAAATGAATGGTAATGTGTGGATTGGGTAGAATATATAGATATGTAGTATAAGTGCAAAAGAATATAGGAATTAAGTGAATATTCTTCCAATTTCGTTTTACATAATCTCAATGTCTAGAGTTTTTGACTAGCAGTTATATAAAGTAGATATGTTTTATGCAGATAAAAAAAATTGTATTTTCACCCTAATTGATGCAGGAGCATCATCAGCAACAAGCAAGTGTGGAGGCGGAAGATAGCAAGGATGAGTGCCATCACATTTTTGGCACATGTTGAAAATTGTTTGCAATATTTTGAAAGTTTGGATGCGCAGACTTTAATGTAATAGTTAAGAAGGGCATACTTCCATATTGTAAACAGATCTTGAGTGATTCTCTCTCATTTGTAATGTGTAGAGGCATTTATGCATAGTTAATGAAAGTAGGTAGATTTAAATTCTAGATTAGACAGTTTTAGGAGCTAGAGGGAAAACTGACTATAGACACCCTCATCTTGTATCATTGTAACATTATCAAGAATATAATAGAGCATAGAGAAAAGCTGTAGCATAGAGCTATGTAGAAGAATCCATGTATAGAAGTTTTGAAATAAATATATGAAGCTTTGATTCAGACTCATGGGGTTCTGATGTTTTCTGTGTATACATGTTGAATTCTATGCTTATGGTTGTTTTACTCTTTCTGTTGTGAATTTGCTTTTATGATATGTATGTATGATTTCATGTTAAGTGTTTGAAGTCTAAGAGAGTAATGAAATGAGTTTCAATTGTTTCTCTTCTTGAGTTAGAGTTCCTGTAAGGAGTGCAGTGAAGCGTCCGCAAGGAGTGCGTTGATGGGTTCAGAGTTCATCTCTGAAAGCTCAGGAGGGATACCGTTGTTCTCATTTCAACTAAAGTGCAAGACAAGAACAAAATCCATGCAAGGTGTGCGCAGGCTGGTTGAGACCTTAGAACACATAGACTAAGGTTGAGAGGTTGAAGAAATGTTGTTGCAAAGTTGCACAAAGTCAAGAGATTCAAATATTTAAGAATATTTGAAGAAGTGTCGCAAGGAGTGCATGCATAAGTCTTTTAGGAGACTTGAGTTTGTGAAAGGAAACTTAGGAGGGTCAGCACTTTCAAATTGTTGAAGAGCAGGAGAGGAGTTTTGGTCATCATGTAGAGGCCAAGTCAAAGTGAAGAAGATCACTGAGGTGACTCAGAGAAGAGGTTCTTGAAGAAATAATTTGGACTGTCGAGGTTCTCCAAGGAGAACTCCCAAAATAGCGAGGACCATAGGATCTATAGGAGTTGCAAGGCAGATAAGGGGCCAATGATCTTGACTTATTGGGACATCAGGTCATTTTGGCATTTCGAGGTTCGAGAGTCCGAAGTGTAAGCCAAAACCTTGGCTGATCAAACCCCCGAAATGCGAATAGAATTTTTCGTGTGTGGGAGTAAGGGGAAGCAAGTATAAGTGTTTCAGATTTTGGGAAACCAGGGATTGTAGTGACATAAGGTTGGGGTCGAGAGTTTCAAACTCCCAATACCTGAAAACCAGAAACAAGGAGAAGGCGACACATGGAAGGACAAGAGACTTCCTGACGAGGTTCGTGAAAGCAACGAGGAGAAGTACCATTTCGACATTTCAGGACTTTGGAGACCGAAAGACAGAGGTGATAGAGTATTCCATCCTTAGCATATCAAACTCCCAGTACGCAAAAGTTTTAAAGGATTCCAGGAGACGTAATTTCGACATTTCGGGGTTCGGAGTTTCGAGAGCCCCAAGGACATAGTGGAAGCGCTTTTCAGTGGTTGAAATCCTGAAACCGTGAAGAGGAAGGGAGGACCAGAACATTTGCATTTTGGTAAATCAAAAGTCAGATGTTCAGGACTCTAGGGGTCGAGAGAACATATTGCACGTCATCGCAACTCTCGAATTCACGAAAGCCGAAAAGCCAAAATTGACATCAGGAAAGGTAAGTATTAGTATTTCAGGTTTCAGAGGTCGAAGAGATAAGGCGCTCGACCATGGGATTTGAAAAATCATGAAATATGGTATCTCAAAATAAAAGAGGGGTTCCCTCAAGGTTTGTTGTGGGTGTTTATTTCCCGAAAGGGAAATAGAAGAGCCAGTCGAGCTCTTAGGGGCCAGAAAAGAAAAGATCCTGTGCGGATCCCAACCTGCAGGTCTGGGGGTCTGTGTCACTAATGTATCACCAAAGCTATCTTCAAACCATTCAAAAATAGAAAGAACTAGAAGAGAATGATAGAAGCATCGTTGCATCTATAATTGTCCCAAGAAGAACATCATCGAACACAATAGTTACTACATATAATTTGAGTTTTTGAAGGTAATAATTCATTTTAAATTTATTGGCAAACATGCCACAACCTACAGGTTTGAAAAATTATGATAGATAACTCATGTCTCATCATCTAATGGAAGAAGGAAGAATTGAAAGTACCAGTTAGTCCATGTGTTGAGACTACAAAAGTGTGTATTATTGTTGACCTTGCCAAAAATGACAAGGAAGCGACAACTACGGGTATCATGGAGTACTAAGAAGCCCCATCTAGACTAGTGTGACTTATACACAATGTCATGTTCTGAAAGGAGAGTTAAACTATCAATTACTAGAAGCTATGAGAAACATTTGTTTCGACCTTGTTCCTATCTAGAACATTATATTTCTTGTTATTGGGCATTTGATTGTCTAGTTAAGCAAACTTTAAGGAATTTTTTCCATTGTTTCTTCAACCTAGCGACCTATCCTTTTCTAGAAGGTAAGAATTTAATCAAATAAATTTGAGAAAAAAAATTGTTATTCACCTTTTGTACACCATTCACAATCCCCTACTTTCCTATTGTCTACTCATGCCACAAGACTATTAAAAAATAATAAGATATTGTAGTCATCTTTCTTTTCAATGGAGAAATGAAAGGCATTTCCCATCTTCCACTACATGGAGGGATCACCCATCTTCTGGATAATAGTCAGTCAAATATTTTCAAATGTGGCTATGAAGGTGAATTGTACTCTATCCTCTTGGATGCAACCAAATAAAAAAGTTGGAGCGAGAAGTGTGTAAACCCAAAGGTTGGGAGTGGGTGCAGGGTTTGGCATATTGGAACTTGGAAGAGAATTGCCAATAGAGAATGCACATTGCAGTACCCAACAACACCAATGGAGGACACAAAATGGGATGGTGGGTGCTTGAAGGTTCTATTTCTCCATATTAGGAATTTTATTTTCTATTAAAGAAAAATTCAAGGAAATTTGTCCATTGTTTCTTCAACCTAGTGACCTAGCCTTTTCTAGAGGGTAAAAATTTAATCAAAGAAATTTGAGAAAATAATTTTTTATTCACCTTTTTTACACCATGCATAATCATTTGCCTTCCTATTGTATACTCATGCCATGAGACTATTAAAAAACAATAAGATATTTCAGTCATCTAGCTTTTCAATGGGGAAATGAAAGGCATTTCCCATCTTCCACTACATGGAGGGATCACCCATCTTCTGGGTAACAGTCAGTTGAATATTTGCAAATGTGGCTATGAAGGTGAATTATACTCTATCCTCTTGGATGCAACCAAATAAAAAAGTTGTAGAGAGAAGTGTGTAAACCCAAAGGTTGGGAGTGGGTGCAAGGCTTGGCATATTGGAACTTGGAAGAACATTTCCAATAAAGAATGCACATTGCAGTACCCAACAACACCAGTGGAGGACACAAAAAGGGAGGGTGGGTGCTTGGAGGTGTTATTGCAGGCTTCTAGAAATAAGAGTAGTGAAAGACAAGGTGTATACCCTAGTTTTGTGTGTTTAGAAAATGATAACTATAGTTTGATATGTAGGCTCAAAGGAATTGTAAACCTATTCTCCTAGATGGGACTAGAAACAAATTTTGAAAACAATTCATTCCCCACAATGCAGACTACGACTTGTAAGCAGAAGGACTACCCAAAATGAAGTAAATGAGAAAGGGTAACTTGTAATGAATGAAAGGGAGAACTGTGTGAGCATTCAGGACTATGTATTACATAGAGTGCAAGGTAGAGTGGAAGGATAGTACTGTAAGCGGAAGGAGAAGGGAGGAAGGTCTAACCAAAAAATGTTTACATATATAATGTTGAAGGAGGGTTACATACATAATGGATGAATGGATGTGATGGGAAGAGGAGATGAGATATATAAATGATCTCATCGTTAATATATTTTCTAAATTTTTAATTTTTATATATCTGAATTTTGATTTAATTTATTAAAATTATAAAAAAATATTTTTAAAAGAAATATCTAAATGCGTAAGGTATAGGTTGACAGTTGCAAGAGTGCCAAAATGAATGGATAGGTTATTAGCGATGAATTATTACTTCATAGGGTTCATAATATTAGAACCTAGGTGGGCTCAGGTCAGAGCTCAGATCATAACCCAATTTTCTTTCAATTGGAGCTAAGAGATGAAAATCGATCTAGCCCTTTCAAGTTTAACCCAATCTGGCTTGAGGAGGAAGATTTTCAAGAACTGGTAAGAAGTGAGTGGAAGCGTTTCCATGGGTGAATTAGGGTATTTGTTGGAAGGAAATTTGCAGTTGAGTTCAAGGTTGTAAAAGTGAAGGTTGTTGATTGCGTAGACGAGAGATACAAGAAAAGAGATCATGTACTTAAAGAGACAGAACATGCATTTGCAGATCTTTTCAATATAAATGCTAGGGGGATTTTTTATGGTGTTGAGAAACAAACACTGAAAGACTTGGAAACTAAAATAAAATTTTTTTTTAGGGACTATGAAGTCGATTCAAGGATGAAGAACATAGCCATTTGGCTCAATCTAGGTGACAAAAATACAAAAATAAATCATAGATTTGAAAATCATCAAAAGAACCAAAAAATCATCTAGGAATTACCAACCCTTGATGGTAGGATATCAAGAAGTTTCCGAGAACTGTCAATATTGCGGGTACATCATTTATCTTCCATTTTTAAAGAACCATAGACTTCCAATACTATTGAAATAGTCAAGGTGGATTCATATTTTTCGAGGTTGGTATCTGAGGAAGAAAATCAGGAGCTATTTGAGTAGGTTTCCAAGGATGAGTTACTATTTTTTTTTTGTTATTCCCAAACATATAAGAGCTCTAGTCCCGATGGATGGATAGTTGAATTCTTCTTTGGTTTTTTAAGTTGCATCCTGTAGGGTGATAATCTCTTGCAAGTGGTCTAGGAGACAAGGATATTGGGGAATATTTTAGGCTCTTTCAATTCTACCTTTATTGCTTGGATCCCAAAAAACTATAAGCCAACAACATATGGTGATTTCATACCAATATCACTTTGCAATTGCATGTATAAAATGATTTCCAAAGTGCTAGTAGTAAGGCTTAAAAAGTTACTTTCAAAGGTTATTTCTCCAGAATAGTTTGGAATCTTAAAAGGGAGGAAGATACACGAATTTGTGGGTTGTACTCAGGAAGGACTTCATACGATCAAATTGAAAATGTTGTATGCTATGGTGATAAAAATTGATCTTTCCAAGGCTTAGGAAATAACTTTTTCATTATATATTAGTCTACTATTAATTTATGCAGGTTTCCCACTACAGATTGTAAGTTGGATAATGGGATGTGTGACTTCTGTTTCATATGTTTTCTTGGTTAATGGGGCGACTTCCTATTTTTTCAAGCTCACCACAATACTGAGACGAGGATGTCCCTTGTCCCCTTACCTAATCGTGTTGGTGGCTAAGGGTCTCAGTAGGCCTATTATTGAAGCTAGAAGTGTTAGGAATGCACATGGTATTAATATAGGGGAGGTTTTCAATCTAGCACATATTTTATTTGTAGATGATGTTTTACTTTTCACCTATGATTCAGTGGAGGGGAGGAAGCTACATGAAATTTTCCAGCTGTATAGCAATGCAACAGGCATGGTAATAAATTTTGAAAAATATGCTACACGTTTCAATGAACTAGATGAAGGCCAGGTTTAGATATTGGAGAATATGTTTCCCTTTAGACTGATGGACTTTAATGAGGGGTTCAAATATTTGGGTTTCAATCTGAAACCAAATGCTTATAAGAAAGGAGACTCGGGCTAGTTTCTTAGTAAAATATAAAAAGGGGTCTATATGTAGTGTAATAGATGGCTCTCCTGAGGTATTTTTGGTAAAATTAGTGCTATAAGCTATTCTTATATACTAGAATTATTTGGCCCATATATCTAAAGGGGTTTTGGAAAATATGAGGAGGATATGTGCAAACTTTCTGTGGTCAGGGAAGGATGAGAAGGGAGGAACACACTACACCAGAACTTTTGGGTGACGTGATCACATAAAAAAATACACAATAAGGAAGCACAATAAAAAGACGAAGCCATGAATCTAATCAAACCATGCCTGGGGAGAGAAATACATACATGTATGGCCCGTCAATGGGGAATTGAAAGGGATCCCCCACCTTCCACTACACAGAGGGATCTTATGTCTAACATTCAATCCCATATTTGTCGTGGATTTTATTGTGGCTAAGAATCACCCGTCTGGTTAAGCGTCAGCTACTGAGGGGAGATATAGCTATTGCTGCAGAGGAAAATACATACAGTAAAATACTATTTTCCTAAGTACTTGAATGTACATATTCGTTTTATTGTTTTAAAATAAACAATAAAAAAATGTTATTATGAATTAATTCTTTTTAATTTATTTTTAATATAACCAATAAAAATATTATTTAGAGTTAATTTTGTTCCATTATATTTAATAGTGTGGTCAATTAGTAAATTCAAAGAGTTATTATTTTTTAAAGAGTTGTTAAAATCAATGTAGGATGTTATAATAATAAAAATAATAATCTATTTTTAAGGTCAACTCTTAAAGTCTACACTAAGGTTGTATATATCTATTAGAAATAAGGGATTGGGTCTCATTATAGATTCACTTACTAGAGCACTCATCCACTCTCTGTTATGATCAAAGGTTATGACAGATGCTTAAAGTCGTGTTCCCTGTGCAAGTAAGTAAAAATCGGAATGCAATGCAAAACAATACTTGAAAGATACATACAATAAATTCCAAAAATATTCATCAAAAACTCTAAACAAAACAAAAATGACTTTTCTTCATATATAGCAACACCATTCCTCTAACAATTAACCTAAATTCAATACAACACACTTTGGTCTAAATTTAATACAACATACTTTGTGGAGGCAAAATGCGAATATTACTCATACCTAAAATAGTAAAATTTTGATCATGTTAATTACTTTCTCTAAACACTTGATCTATTGATGGATTATGAATTATTGTGTAAACAATTACACATATTAGAGGTATTAGAGTTTCAAGAGAAAAAATCCTCATGTAGATAATTTACAAATAATACAAAATTTCTTGAGTTCTTACAAAGAAAAAACATGAGAAATAAATCATTCATTTAGACAATATTTTAAGTAAAATAATTCTATCTAAGTTATTCATTGTAATTAAATCTATAAATTTATAAATCAAATAATGATAATATAATTTTTATGAGTTTTAAAAATTCAATAATAAGTGTTTAATGCATAATAATAATAATAATAAAAATGACAAGTGTGGAGTTTCACATTCTGCCATACCTAGCCTATAAGTGGTATGAGAGCGCAGAATAGATCCATGATTTGATCCCTTAGTGTTTCCTTTCCTCTTGCAAACTCAAAATGCCTCATGTTTTCCTATCAGTCCCTCTTCCTTCTTTGGTTGATTTTCTGTCTCTCTACTAGTCCATCTAGGTCCCAGTTCTTCCATGGATTGTTCCAGTCTGTGTGTCATGTTTTGTAAAACCCTAATTTTCTCATCACGTGCACATCTTACCCCTGTGCTAAACCATAATCTACTGTCACTTTCACTCAAACTTTTACTAGGCTTTGTAGCACACATGGAAAAAATTTTAGTACGCACAATCTCGAGAAATTCATTAGCATACGCCTGAGAAATCTAGTTATGCTCATTCTTAGGTGTTGAATATGAACCCGATATCCATTCCCAAGTACGTATTTTTACTTTCCGTCTTAACTACTTCACTTGTATAGAGACTATATGAATCCTCTTCTATCTTGAAGAACAATTTTTGTCGTTGCTCGAAACCCTAGCATCAATTTCTCATGCATTCATGGTTGATAGGTTGTGGTTGTCGTCCCACTTTCTACCAAGGTGTCGACGATCTTGAGCACCTGGAGGATGATGAAATATAGGAAGAGGATGGTGCAGAGAGAGGGAAGGGATATTTTTGAAATAATTTTACGTCTCGCGTACTAATAATTTTTGGCATTTTTGTGACTGTGTTGGGAGTCGTTGTGGTCGTGGCGATTTTCATTTTATCTATGCATAGGCTCATGCGTACTATAGATCAAATTTTTGATCATACAAGAGAAGAGATCAGGAACATTCTAGAAGGAATCAAGAACAAATGTATAATAATGCACCTATTGGGACCTGCTATCTCATAAGATGTTTCCATGTGCATTTTGAGTTTCATGAGAAGCTTTATGCCTTATTCATTTAAATTTCTGAGTTTCCTTCATGACTACCTCCTTTAATGCACTCACATGCCTCTAGGCCACTAGGAAGGCATATTTGGAAGAATTGCAAGAATGTACTAGAGTAGAGATGGAAGAGTAGCAACATCACACTATAGCATATACAAAATAATTTCAACAATGGATTGTCATGAAGAGAACTAAATCCCAACATTGATCCTTAAGTTATGGTAGCTAAACATTCAGTCGATTTTGTATACCAATCATTATTCCTTCACATTGTCTGCCTTTGCAAGTGTAAGATTTGTGCCACTGGTATATAAGTCCATACAATGTTACTACAGACCTAGAATTCCATGCAATACTATATAGCTATTACTTCTATTTTTTAACAAAAGATTGGATATTTATACACAGATCTTCTGATTGATTTTGCAAGCTCAATTGAGGCTCCATACCTATTGGTTCACAAGTTTGTTGTTGCTATGCATTGCTGATGATTAAAATCACAATGAAGGTTTTCCTGCAAAGTGTTGCTAAAGCCTATTACTATAAAAGCTAAACTATACTAGTAGGTGGGACCCCCTTGTAGATTGGAGATCAAATCTGTTCATATTTGATGTTGTGATGATTCTTGACATGGCTTACATGGTTGATGAGATCTTGTTTTTATTGGCTTTGGTTTGGGCTTATGAAGTATTGGTTCTTTATGTTACTACGACCTATGCTATTCATTGACACCACTGCTACCTGTTCTTGAAACACATGCATGACATACATGTTAGTAATAATACATAAAATGCAGTTGAAAAAAGAATGAAACAATGCAATGAATGCAAAGGGAAGAATTTGAACTATACTAGATGCTATACTACATGCATGCAAGATTTAAATGATTATGGTTAAATAATAGCTAGCAAGTAATAGTTATGCGATTTGATTGAGTTATATGGTTATTGGTTGAATTATGTTATTGAATAAGTTAGAAATGTGATATGGCCACGATATTGGATTTAATGGGTAATGGTTTCAATACATGGTTTGATTAATTGTGTTGATGGAAATCTCACTAGCATGTACTACGGAATTAATGCACTGTGAATGGAGGTGACGTGCATTTACTGCATGTCACCCTTACTCCTTCACTGGCCACCACCCTATTTGAGCTATTGTTCAATTTTGTTGTTGTGGTTATGCCTCAACTTCCTAGCAGAGAGGAACTGCTCGACCAACTCACATTTTAAGGTGTTTGATTACGTGTATGTACTTTTTTTTCCCATCCGTTACTCTGCTCTAGTTATGAAATGGATATTGGCTTGGATGTATTGGGTTGTGTTCTCCTTGAGTATGGAAACTGTGTGAAATTGTGATCTTGGGATGAAGTGTTGATGGTTTTCTCTACAAAAATGTTTGAAGTTACAACATTATTGGTCACCCTGATGTGTTAGCATCCATAAAGGCTCTTTGTCGTCCTTGCTGGTTTAGTTGAAGGGTTTCGTTGGTCTGGAGTGATTGGTTGTATTCACACATTTTATATTTCCATACCCAGTCTCGACTTTTATGGGGTTTAATGGGTTTGGGATGCCTGGTCACACTGTGCATTATTTTGGGCATTAGGTTGTTCATGCTTTTATTGGTCGTGTAGTAGGTTATGTTGCTTCTTCTTGGCTCTGCTTCTTATCATCATTGTTAGTTGGTTGGTTGAGAGAACCAGGAGGGTCATACCCTGCGTGCACTAAGTAATTACAAAGCCCAAATGGAGCCTGACTCCTCTTATCATAGCTCTCCTGTCATGGGATTCGTCACCTTGGCCACAAAGTAAATTGTGTTGTTCTCTGTGTGTACAACATTGGTCTCAGAGGTTTTCTCCATTGAGAAGAATCGACCTTAGTCTCTCTGTGTTGGCCATGGAGAATACCCTTAACTCTCGAGTCTGAGGGTTGACAGAGAAGACTGTTGTTTCCTATCGGGTTTACTATTGGTTGTTATGTATTGCTGACAGAAGTAATTAACTGGCTCGACCAAAGTGGATTGTATGACAGTGGTGTTGGTTTAGCATATAGCCTCTGTAATTGTTATTATTGGGTGTATAATCTTGGAATGGTTAATTAAAATGAATTGTTAATTTGAATTGATGCCTCCTTGTTTTTATTGAATGGGTAACCTGACACTGTTTTCGTGCTTAATACATTGGTATGAGTGGCATTCCTATAGCGCGACTCAATTTTTACTGTGACTATGTGTTCTAATGGCATGATGATCATTGCAAATCAGGGTGTTTATAACAGTTCCATTCATTGTATAAGTATGTTATCCAATTGTGTCGTCAGGGATGAGCCCGAGTTTACTCAGTATGGTTGAATTGCAGTTTGATTGATTTATGCAATTTTGTTTCTATCTCCTTGTATTGATTGTTAAGTCGGCACGATGAGGTTAAGTAAATGATACTGTGGTTGTGTGTTTTTTTAAAAATTATCAAATGGGAATGTTGCATCGTGGTGTTATGGTATGGCTGACCACTGGGTATGCTATGGATATTTTTGGGGTTGTGAATTCAGGGATAGTCACAAAGTTTTGAACATGGTCTGTTGCAATTTGTTCAATGTCGTAAATCGGGCCTGCTATTGATGCCTCGTTGAAATGGATGGATAGACTAGCTTTTTTATTATTTTGAGTCGAAGGAAATTGGGCTTGCACAGTCATAAAATTACACTTGTGTTGATTTGTTTGGATTTTTATACAACATAGCATGAGTTGGAGTGATGTTTGTTGTCTGTCTATTTAAATGGTGAGTCAAAGTTTTTTCAATTTTAATATGGATTATTTGGCCATCCACTACATATGTTTAATGATTATCATCACATTTTAAAAGACATGCCCGATTGCAATGGCAGTATAACTTCATTGTTTTTCACAACTCTTGAGTTGTATTTGATAATTGAAGTAATGTATGGACAGTGGTTGTTTTGATAATAGTACATTGGAAATGGTTACTACTTATACATTTGAGAATTGTTATAAGATGTAAATTGGATAAGTAAGAGGAACAAAACTCCCCTACAGATCTTTGTGGATTATACACTGTCTTTTTTGGTGACATTGTCTTCAGTATTTGATTTCAAATTGTAAGCAAGTTAATGCCCATAATTGTTGAATTACACATAGTAGTGTTTTTGAAGTCATAGTGGTAAATTGATTGATTTCTTCACAGAATAGTTTTATGGATCACTTAATTAATTTTATGAACAACAATCACTCTTTTTCCCTACCATTACTTCACTTTCTGCTAATTACAACCCCCTTGCCTTCCCATACTCATTTTTCACCCCATGTTCTAAAATTGATTACAGTTAAGAGAATTTTTGTGTTGAAGCAATTGGAAGTGACAATGTCTTGGTTGGATTAGAGTGATGTTTTCTTTGGTTTGCATTACAGTTGATTGTTGTTGTCATCGAGCAGTAACCGTGTTCTTTTCCCACCTCATTATATCATGTTTCTCTCAATACAAACCCATGGCATATCCCAGAACCCTTTGTTCACCCCCTGCTCATTGACAAATAGTTTAACAATTTGTATGCATTGGATTGCATGATTCTGATACGTTGTTGAACCAAAATCTATTTCATATTTTTAAAAGAGTTGTCATGTATGGTTATTTAAAATACTATTTGCTAATAAATCATGCATGTAGGAATGAGTTTTTTCAGCCGAGGCAGCCATGGTCATGGAAACAGAGGGAGAGGTAATTGGAAAAATTCCCAAGAAGGCCAAGGCTCTCCATACATTTTGATGCTAATTCACAAGAGCTTGGCCAATTGTTTCAGGCTGGATTTTTCAACTGGATTAGGCAGGGAGTTGTCCAACCTAGGCTTGAAAGGCCTCCTTTCCAATTCCCACAAGCACCTGACATCCCTGTACCTCCTCATGTCTCATTACAACCTGAGGTTCCTGAAAATGATGGATGGCAAGAGATTGTCCACCCGATAGTCTCCCAACATTGTAGCTGGGAGAATTTGTCCTTGATTGCTCCTCTGCTTATTAACCCCATTGTCCAAGATTCCCCTGACCACTCGCCAGTGTAATACTCCCATGCTAGAAAGATATTGAAAAATGAAGCCCAACATTCCCTTGACAAAGGAAAAGCCATTGTTTCCCCTTCCTCACCCTCCAATGGCTCTGACAAATCCGTGTCTTCCCGGATGCATTTGAGGGACGATTGTTCCCACGTGATCAACGAGATTAGGCCTAAGGGCTCAGTGAAACCGAAGGCAAATTCAGGAAAATCAAAGGGTGACAACAACAATCAAGGAAATATTGCATCACAAAGTGGGAAATATGGATTTTGATTTTTTATTTTGTCTATTATTGATGACAGTTGACTTCAAGAATTTTTGGACAACATGTTTTATCCGGATACATGAGTAATATTTTTTGAAAATAATTTCAAATATCATGAGCTAAATTGTCAAATATGAATATGTGGATGGGAGTCACAAGGAGGTGTGTTTTTCTTAACTAAATAGTTATGTTATGATTGTTATAAGCTAAAGGGAGTCACAAGGGGTCCCACCTACTAGTTATTATTTATTTATAA
>ML853013.1:14005-24626 GCA_009831015.1 Picea engelmannii | reverse complement strand
ATATATATATATATATATATATATATATATATATATATATATATATATATATATATATATATATATATATATATATATATATATATATATAATTTAAAACTCCATATATATGCAATGAAATTTTAGGGTTTATATTGAAACAAAATGACTATATATGATTTCTGATTGGACTTGGCTTCTTTAGAATATTGAAAAGAGAATTGGACATTGGACATTCAACTAGATTTATTTGGGTGGTAGAATGGTTTTAATTAAATCAACACTTCAAAACTTTCATTTTTTGGGGGTTAGCTTAGCAAAGGCTCCAGCTCAAGTTAAGCATAGTATACGACAGATTGTTTCTAGGTTCCTTTGTAAGGGATCTGGGAATAATTCATGATTTCATTTAGTAAGTTGGGATATGATTTCCACGATAAAAGTATTGGGTGGTTGGGGTTTTCAGAACATACATTTATTTTCCCGATCATTGGAAGTTAAATTGTTATGGTGGGGTCTGTTTGGTTCATGATCGTGCAGTAAAGTGACAGGTAAGAAGTATTTAAAGGGAGAGGATGTGATCTTCTGGCTACATGGTGAAAAGTATAAATTTACTGCTCCTTCAAAATTTTGGAGGAATTTCATGGATACAATGCCCCTCTTGAAAAAATGGCTAGCATGGTTATTGGTAAATGGAGCTCAGGTTGTGATTTGGAAAGATCCATCTATGGGAAGTGGATCCTCCTATAATTTATCAAATACTCTCATTCAACATTTAAAGGTTATATAGGTATACTCTGTAGCTCATATTGGACAATCCTCTTTGTTAAATGCATTGGGTTACATAATTGGTTATCCTCTGAAGATCTCAGTCTACAAGGTGAACTAGACATGGAATGGAATGGTTTCTTGTTGGTGCTGAGATGCAGTGGGGTTACACTTAATAGCAAGGAGGATTATCTTGTTTGGACTTGGAACCAATCTAATTGAGGTGTTACTATGATATTTGTGTATGAAGCTCTAGTCACACAAAATGTGGTAGTGGATCAAGAGTGGTTGGAGAGAGCCTTATGGAAATTACAGGCCCTCGTCAAAATTATTCTTTATTCTTAGTTATTTCTTCATGATCGTATCCTCACTAGGGAGTACTATAGGCTTAGTGATGGACTTGTACCTTCAATTTTCATTTTATGTTTAAAATACAAAGAGACTATGAAGCATTTGTTTGTGCACTATGAGGTTACTCAATGTATCTGGAAGGAGATTTGTGCTCAATTAAGTATCAATGGATAATGGGATTTATCAACCTTGAATGAACATTTGCAATCTCTGTTTATAACCTTTTCGATGAACAAGGTGGTTTCTCTCTTTGTTCTATGGGGCATTTCGCATTATAGGAACAAGATTTTGTCTGAGAATTTTTTTACAAATGATTTTGGTTTATGTTCTAGGATTGTGTTGGCAATTAAGGAGATTCCTTCTGCTACTAGGGGTGATAATATTGGTTTTCTTATGATCCTTGCTTATTTTTGGGAGAGGCCTTTACAATTTTTTGTTGGAGCTAATGGTTGTGGTGAGTGTGGTGTTGGAATTGCCAAGGTTGTATTTGATTGGTTTGTTGGAATGTCACAATTGAATTATCTAAACTTACAACTTTGGATGAATAAGATTATATATCTCAAGCATCATTTTAGTTGGTTAAAGTGCTTTCATGTTAATAGATAGTTCAACTCAATGGAAGATTTTTTTTCAATGCAAGATCTAGGAAAGCAACTCGGTTCGTTGTTGTTTGGAGAAGTCACTGAAGACTCTATGATAAGCTTTGGTTCTTTTTTCATTTTGTGAAGTGTTTTGACAGTTGGTTTGCTATTGTAGTTCCTTTTGTATCGAGACTGATTTTTGTGTTTTTAAATAACATACTTTAGCCTATGAAATGATGGTATGGTCCTATTATGTCAAATGATGAAAAATCTCATGTTTTTCAAGATCGTGAACTTTAGATGATAGAAAAGTTTTTTTCTTTGTTGGGACGATGTATGGTTGATAGTTGCAGTCATGTCGTATGAGTCCTTATGTCTCTTTATGTACTGGAAAGTTTATTTTTGGTTCAATATGAATAGCATTGAAACTAATTTTTTCTGTTGAAATATATATATATATATATATATATATATATATAAACATGAAAACAATATATAAAATAAGCATTATTTTTTAAAATTCATATAGAAAAAACTTGAAGTAGCATGGTTCAAATAGAGTTTTATAGGGAGTATGGCCATGCTTGGGAGGGATCCACCCCACCTCCCAAGCATGGAGATACCTCCCATTGGTCTCGTGGCAGCAAGAGCCTAGAACTGTAGTGAGTGTCGTGACTGGAGTTTGGTTGAGGCAATCAAGGACATGGTTGGTACTATTGTAACATCTTGCTCTGGCTCACTCAAAAAACTTATTATTTGAGGACACTTTCTCGCAAGTGATCTGGACCTTTTTCATGTTAGACCATTTATACTTGATTATGATGCGATTGATAGACGACATGATGTTTTACTATTTGATGTAGACAGGAGCTATTGACTCAGTTTTATTGAGTGTGCAGGGTTTTTGACCTAGAGGATGCAGAGGCATCGGTGGAACCCCTTGGACTCTAGATTGAGTCAAGGAGTGTGCTTTTGGGTTGATGTATTTACTGAGATATTTTATTTTGATTCAATGATGTGATGTTGAAATTTCTGACATGATTGTTGATGATGTAGGCTGACGATATCTTTCCGACCAGACTCACATATGGAGTAAAGGGGCCACATAGGAGTTCGAGAGAGGTTGAGGGAGGGGGGTGGATAGTAACCCTGCCACTGCCTACTACCACTCCCACCGTGGCTCGAACTGTAGGTTAACGATTACCTAGTTCGAGAGGATCCACGATGCCATGAGGGCAGACTGCGACAGTCGCTCACGATGATTCTAAGGGGCACGCAATAAGGTGGGGGCCTTATTCCTTAAAACCCTTAGCCTCCCACAAGTTCACCTGGCGGAGTGTTGACTCCAGGGGTTATATATGTCTACCAATCAGTCCAGTTGGCGAGTGGCACCCTTGGAGCACGTGGTACATCCTGAAGGGCACGTCGCACAAAAGAAACTCAAGAGGCAAGTGGCACCCTTGGAGCACGTGGTGCGTCGTGAAGGGCACGTCGCAATAATGTGGATGAATTTATCATCCTAACTAGCCCTAAGACATCGACACCTTAATAAATCATTAAACAATTCCCCTAACCAGGCGTCGCTAGTTCAGAATTTGAGCCCTATGTCAGAAAAAAAAACATAATTCAAGACTATACATTAAATATTCATTACCCCTATGATTTGCACCCTCCACCTAATCCAAGGAGTTTCTTTCCTTAATTAAATACATAAAACAATTCCTCCTTTAATTGAATTCATAAAGTAATTCCTTCCTTAATTGCATACATAAGGCCATTCCTCATTCCTAGTAATAAGCTTGATAATTTATCTTTTTAGTGAAGGTACTACTTCTCCCTAACATAACAATCAAAACTTAACCATCTCCTAATAACAATGTCATTATATTCTAGCTCACAATAGCTCTGCCATTCAAATAACATCAGAATTTCATTTCCTACTAGCTAGCACTAACAATACAGGTGCTAATAATAAAATTAAACCAAAAAAAAACAAAACACTTAAGCTAATGTGAGTCTTCATAAAGTGTGTAGAGTAAAATAAAGAGATTAAGAAATTAATTGAAATAGGTGGTTGTAAATTTGAAGAGAAGAGTTTAATTAGTTAACTAATGGGAGTTTAAAAGAAATATATATATATATATATATGAATTTAAAAAATATAATGAAAAGATGCTTAGCGCATTTACCTTTTGAGTTTTTAAAAATATAAATAAAAAGAAAAAAAAAATGAGGGGGGGAACTTAAAAGAAATATGATTTAGGGTTTTTGATTAAAAACTTACAACAAAATGTGATTTAGGTCAAGAGGAGGATAAAATAAAGGGGATTAGAGGAAATAAGGGGATCTGTTAGGAGGTATTGTTATGCTACCAAAATTGCAAGTGGACTGATTGCTTGTGAGGAGTTGGGGATTTTCTCAGCTGGTTGAGTGGTAGCTTAGCCTTGGAGGCGAGCTGGGAAGCTAGTTTACTGTCTGGACTGTGTGTGGCCCCTTTGCGACTCAGGGGGATAAGGGGGAAGCATATTACCAATAGCGTTGGCTGGGACGTACCGGTGTAGTCTCTGCGGTCGGCAAGCAGGAGTGGCACGGAGCACAGGAGTCATTGCGACAAACAACAAGGAAACGATATGTTCATGTTTTAGTAGAGTAGAATGCTTAGTTATTTACTGCTGAGATTATGAATGTACTCTAGTAAAATTTCATTTCCTCGTTCCTTAAACTCTGCAACAAAAAAATAGGGGTATTTTCTGTAGATCAGCGCTGGCAATCAGTTCTGGAAATTTCTTTCGAAGTTGTCCCTGTAAACTGCATTGGGTTATTCATTTTTATATCTGGTACAATTTTAGGGTTCCTGGTAAATTTGTTTGGGGTTATGGTTGTTCATTTTTTTTTCTATTTGGTACAGTCGTATGGTTTCTCGCAAATTTGTATGGGTTTATGGTTATTTTGCTTTTATATGTGGTACAATTTTAGGGTTTTGGGTAACTTGTTTTGGGTTTACGGATTATTTCGTTTTCTTTTACATATGATTCAGTTTATGGTTTTTGTAAATTTTGGCTGGGTTTATGGTTACTGTAGTGTCCCCTGGGTTAATCGTTTTTACCATGGCACGCCGTGGATGGTGATAGGCTCTGTGGGGGTGGTTATCACATTCGTGGAGTTTAAATTCGTTGGGGTTTTCCTTTTTTTTTTATGGGCATTTCGTTTGTGGGAATTCGTTTCCTTATGACAGTCATTTGTAAAAGGTTATTACAGTGGCATTGTATTCAGGTGAGCTGCCTTTTTGTATCTATGTGCGTTGCATTGTATTCGTTATGCGTTTGGGGACATCTCTGTAGCACCGGGGCGTTGTTTACCGTGGGCATTTTTATACAGTGGGTATTCTTACGGTGGGTTTTTACATATGGTTGGGGGTCGTTCTTTTGTCAAGGCTATTCCCATGATACTCGTGTTGTTGTTTTGTTTTTATTTGATGGCTGGTCGTCCCGGGAGGGACGTTTTTATTTTTACTGCTGGCGTTTTGCATTGGACCGTGGGCGTTTCGATTTGACTGTGGGCATTGAGAGTTGAGGTTCTCTCCTCACATTGCCTTCTGTATGCGTCTTTCTCTGGGCATGTTCTTGGTGGGTTGGATGCAAATAAAAATCGAACTCCCATAGCCACCCTTATTACCGCGGCATTGGCAAGTGTACATGTGTCCCTTCTTTGCCATTTCATGTTTTTATCTGCTGGAGTATACCCTCATTTTTAACTGATGTATATCTAGGTGTCCTAGGGAGGATACACACCGCCTTTGGAACCGCTACCATGATTCTTTACCCTTTCGATTTTAAATTGATTATTCCTACAAAACCGTGTTGTGATTGTGTGCGTCTTAACTTACCCTTTTAATTTTTAAATTGTTTTTCCTCAAATCCGTGCTCTGTGGGCGTCTTATCCTACTGTGTGCATTGACGGTGGTCAGATTTAGTTAATGCGAATTTCAGGAGTGCATGGTTGGGTCTGGTTTGGTCTGAGGGGTGGCTTTTCAGCTTGGAGTTAGCATTGATATTTCCAATTTTAGATTCGGTTCACCTGACAGTATTAAATGCGTCCTTTCACCATATTGTTCCAGCTACAAATGCTATTCATGGTTGGAATTATAGATATCCCTTATTATCAAAATCATAAATATCTTATACGGTCAAGACAGCCTTGAGAAAAATGGTTAATCTATGTTTTACATACTTATCTTTATCACTATTCAATTATATTGTATTTTATTATTATTACTGATTACATTGACATTTCATATATAGGGTTATATTAGAATTACTATGTTGAGTCAGTAAGGAATTGTTTACTGGATATATCTTGTCGACATAGATGTCCTTAGTCTTTTAAAAACCATTTCAATAACTACATAGATAGGGATGCATATTAACCCTAAATTTATGAAATAATTAATTTAGGGATTAAAAAAAAAATTGAATACAAATGTTTTTTTCTTATATTAAGAATAGTCAAACGAGCGAAAGCCCACCGTAAATGAAATGTATTATTTAACCAGGATAATAGCTGGAAGGCAACTGGCTTTCGATACATACCCCTTGTTTTTAGGATTTATGTTTTATTGGAAGGCAGCTAGTTTCTTTATTATAAAGGTACAAATTGATAGAAAGGACATCTTCTTGTGAGCTAGTTCTTTTCTTTCTTATGTTATATTATAATCACTTTAAGATTAGATGAATTGGCCTAATTTTAGACTAATAGTTACATGCAATGTTCATTTTATATAACTTAGAATGAATTTTAAATTTCCTTTAGTTGCATTGTTGTGGCCATATGCTATAAGGTTATGGTTGTCTCAGAACCACTATGGAAATTTTTATAAATAATAACATGAGTAGGATAGGAATGGGTGACTGTAGTGTCAGTATATTACATGGTCTTCCAATATGTAAGGGTAGAATGACCTGGAAAAATGAATAAGAATATAATGATTAGTGTTGGTGACATGATGTTTAAAATTTATTGTTAATTCATTGGCAAGGTCAAGGTAAAATAAATGTAAGGCTGATTTATAGTATGGTAAAGTCATGGTAACTTCATTGCTTTTCATTTGATCCTAAATTATTAGGTTAAACATCGATGTTATTTATTTACAATGTCTTGTAAGGAAAAGCCACTCTTAGTTTAAAATTACAATACTATTCTTTTTATAAATTGAGTACATGGTTAATTATGGTTAGGTTTTGGTAGTTCTGTTGTTATTAATATAAAGGTAAGGTCGTCATTATTTTAAATGCAATGATGCGGTGATGGAGAAGGCGATGATATGGTTATGTTATGGTGACGTTATGGTAAATTCATTTTGATTCAGTAACCGGGATTTGCAATTAATTAATGGACATTATTTAAGACTGGGTTGGTAACTCATTGTCTAATGGAGTTCAAATGGAGTATTGGGCCAGTATTAAATGCCTTTTGAGTCGTAGGAAATACCTTGTCTTAACATTGATTGGTCATTGTCGGTGTGCTTCACACTTGCACGTCCGTAGAGTTAGTGGTTGTCTTTAGTTGCTGTTGTACTTGGATGAGATCATTCTATTACACACCTCCTTGTAGCCTTAGCATATATGTCTGTGTGTGTGATTTTTCTCTGTAAAGAATCCAGTTCCGTATCAAGAGTCTCGGGCCCTTTAAATGCAGGGTTTCCACTCTTGCGACACACCTGACAGAGATTAATAGTTTCTGCCTGAGCAGTCGACCAGGAGCCTATTTGACCTTCTCTCTCTCCGGAGTAGAGGACTAATATTAAACGCCCTTCTTTCCTATGCAGAAATAGTAAACTCTACTACTATGGATTCTTCCATCTGTGACTGTACTATACATAACACCTTGTGGCGTTAATGCTTATAGTTACATGTTGTGCGTCTTATGTCTTCTTGTGGTGATCATCGTGGTTGCGTCTTGTGAGTCGTCAGGGGGCGACGTAGCGTCCACTATGTCTGTTCCTTTTACACGCGCACACACACTTTTAAAACAAAAAAAATAAAATTCACCTGTTCTCAGAGTTGTTGTCGTAACGAGGAGGGTCTTTACAACTTCCTCTCTTATACTTGATGTTGAGGTGGAAATGTCGCAATTAGGTGGACCACTTCTGATGATATTCATTTTGTAATTTTCCTTCTATCAGCATGAACTGCAGTGACTTCTGATTAGTGTGGACCAATGTCTCCTTCCCGAGAATGTAATGCCTCCACTGCCGGCAGACCTGCACAATGGAGTACATGTATTTATCGTAAGTACGATACACATGGAAAAAAATTGATAGTGTCTCACTATGATAGGACATGGGGTGGTCGTACTGAGTGAGAGCTACACCCACAACATAGTCTCAAGCATTTGTTTCGTTCTTAAAGGGTTATTGTAGGTCAGGTAATGAAAACACTCGGGATGAGAATAAATGTTACTTCAAATCATCGAACATTTTTTGTTGGTCCAAGACCCACAAAAGCATTTCCTTACCACCACCTCTGGTTACTTGGTAGAGGGCCCATGTAATATGGGAGAATCACAACATGAAATTGTGATAGAAATTATGAAGGCCTAAGAAGATATGAGGCTCAGTGAGCATGGTTGGGGTTTGCGAGTCATGAATAATGTATATCTTGGTTTGATACACATGCGCACCATGCTCATCAACAATGCATCCTATGTACTGGACCATGTCCATCTCGAAGGATCATTTTTCCAAGTTGGCATATAGCTTGTGCTATCGCAGAGTGTGCATAACCTATTGAATATTCTTCAATTGTTCTTCCAATTTTTTTTTGTAGATGATGATGTCATCTAGATAGACCACTAAAAACAAATTGGTGAAATGTTGCAATATATCATCCATCATCCTCATGATAGTTGTTGGGGAATTTGTTAAACGAAAGGGCATGACCAACCATTACAAAATACCTTGTTTTGACTTGAACACAGTCTTCCATACATCTATCTACTCTTTTTGTACTTGACGGTAGTGATAATTTCGATCAATCTTACTGAAGTATATGACCGCCTTGAGAATTGGGTATGAGGTCTTGACTGTGATTTTATTTAGGGCCCAGTAATCAATGTAGAGTTTCCAAGTCCGATATTTCTTCTACAAAAAAATGATTGGGACTCCACAAGTTGATAAGATGGGTTGGATGTGCCCCTTTTGGATCAATACTTGGATCTCATGTTTGATATCTTCATTTTCTAACACAAAGTAGCAAATCGACTAGTCCATTGGGTAGAAATGCACAAGGGGTCAGATTGATGGAATACTTAACCTCACAGTGTAGAGGTACCCCATTAAGTGAGGAAAATATGTTTGTAGTCTTGCATGACTTTATCCACTTATTTTTTCTCCATGGAGAGGTTGTTCATGGAGGCCCTTGATGTGGCTGCAATCTTTCACTCACTCTAAGAGAAAATCATGCAGAAGACAAAATTTCCGGTCTAAGAGTTGACCTTCCCACATTTCTTGGCAGAGATCAAGGAAATTACACTAGGTGGGACTACCTTGGGTATCTTGTACAATTTCTTGTTCAAAGTAATAATAAAACTGTGAGGCCTAGACTCATATCCAACATGATGTTTCTAGAAATAAAGTTGGACCAAAAGAACATCACAAAATTCAAGGGGAGAAACATCACACAATACCTCATCTTTGAATGGATTGATGTCATATGACAAATGACATTGTTGGATGACGTGAATATCTCTTCCTTGGCGGAGCCATCCGATGGTGTAGGGTTGTAGGTGCGGCATTATCGGGAGGGCCAACCACTTGATGACCTCCATTGAGATGAGGTTCGTATCGCTTTTTCTATCAATGATAAAGTGAATGGGGGTTCATTTCAACCACGTATGTGAATGAAAGATGTCCTCACCTTACTCTGGGTGATTAGGTTCATAGGATGGATCTTGGTGGTTGCAGTGGTGGCACTGGGTTCCGCATAAATGATCTGTCTCCCCTTTTCTGGCTCTCACTCAGAGTTAGAACCCACATATGATTCATAGGTTTTCACCTCATCCACCAATGATTTCTTTGAGCAACAATCAACAATGTTTATATTTCAAGGGATCTTATGGAAGTCACACCACTTCCTAGTATCTTTCTTTGTATTTCCATCTTTTCTCTTTGTTTTTTTCTGTAGGTTAGGGTTTCCCTTTCCCTACTTTTGCTGTGAGAGGTTTCTAGATCCAAAATGCCACGTCTTTTGTTTAATATTCTTCTCTATTTTGACGTCATATCGATGGGCCGCACCCAAGGATGAGATGCACAAAAAATACATTTATGCCAAGATGTATCTATGCATACCACCGTGGTACTTGAGCAATAGATGTCACTTGGAACATTTGATACCCATCTTTGTGCACAAGGTATGGAAGATATTTGTGAACTCAGGAACTGCTTAGTCCCTTTCTACTGTAGTGTGGTCGATTTTGTATACATATCGCCATAACTTCCAACAAGGTAGTATTGTTCGTTAATAGAATCCTTGAAGGACTACTAGGTGAGTGCCACTGTAAATAATGAGGGTTCATCTATTTCCTTTTCTCACAAAAAATCTCCAACCGATATTTGAAATGGGGAACGTCTTTGAGAAGTAGAAAGGCAATATTTTCTCTATTAAAAGGTTATGGACAAAAAAATACCCTTCTAACAAATTCAACCATTTATTTGAAACATCTGCATCTATGTGACTTTCAAATATAGGAATATCAAATTTGATATGTAACTTTAAGGGGGTGACTCCTCCTCTCGAGGAAGATACATCGCATGTTTGTAGTCATTGAAGGATTTGCGCAAAATTATCCATCATCTCGTTCCTCTATTACGCAAGGGCTTCCTTGAGAAACACTTTGAAATCCTCTCTTGTCCCATCGTCCTTCTTTTCTCCCACCATGGAAGGTCGATT
>ML853011.1:15526-29939 GCA_009831015.1 Picea engelmannii | reverse complement strand
AATTGGAGAGAAGGAGGGCATTTTTGAGATTCATATCTATTCAGTTTGGAGGAGTTATCCATAGCATTTCGGCCTGATACTTCAGGAGGGGGATCCTATCACCCTGATCTATCATTTGGCTGAGTTTGGGCTCATTTGGAGGCCTCCTTCATCAGGGATGAAATTGTAGGGTTTGGCAGTTTCAGGAGGGCGCAACTCAATTGGAGGATTTAACATTTGGAGGAGTTTCCCTTGGTATTTCAGTTTGAGATTTCAGGAGAGGTTCCACTCATCCCTATCTACAGTTCAACATCTTCGACATAGCTTTTGGAGGTCTTTGACAATAGGGTCGAAATTGTAGGGGTTGACAGTTCCAGCGGGATGTGGCATCTTCCAGTGGGGGTTTGGTACTTCATACAACCCAGATCTACCTTGGCATTGGTATTCATATATTATCCATCCTTTGGAGGCTTATAGTATCTTCCTGGAGCATTTTGTAGCAGCTCTATTGTCTATCTTCTTAGCCATCTGTTGAACATTCCAGATCAACATCTTCATTATAGCAGGTTTCTCTATTTCATGAATAAAAGAAAATTTGAGATGTTTTGGCTTGTCTATCATATTGCATATGGTTGAGGTATGTTCCATGGTTATATATTCTTGTTTATTGCTTCAATACACATATATAACACATCAGTAAACCCTAAGGCCGAAATCAAGAGGCCATCCTGCAAGTAAACACATGTAAACAAGTAGATCGGCAAAGTGTTTGACGAAATGCCACAACCAGAAAAGTTTTAAAAGACACCCAAAACCATGATGTTCCTGGCATAATGGCTTGGGATCATTACATTCTAGTTACATATCCTTCCACTAGATCAATATTTCCTTGATCATGCATTCACATAAATGGCTCTCTCTAGTATCTAATAGTTCTTTTGGCTAGAGCCAAATGGAACCTTCTTCATCAAGATATTGTAGGTTGGTTTTCAGTTTGCAATTATATCCCACAACCTTCTTCAAATAGGATACATGAAATACGTGATGAATCTTAGAGTGGGTTGGGAGAGCCAACTTGTAGGTGACCTAACCAATGTGTTGTATGATTTGATAGGGACCATAGAACTTGGGATATAACTTATAGGGGACTTTATTTTTGATTGATATCTATTTATATGGCTATAGGTGAAGAAACATTTGATCTCCTTTGTTAATAAAATGTTCATATCTATGTTGACCAACTTGTTTCTTCATTTAATTTTTCACCATAACCAAGTTTTCCTTGAGTATAAGGATAATGGATTCAATGGTGTGAAGTGTTTTATTAACTCCATGAACTTTGGAGATTCCTAGGACATAGGATTCCATTAATAAGGGGTTTTCTAAATAAAAAACTTAATATGGTGTCATTTTGGTGGCTTCATGATAAGTGATGTTGTACCACCATTCAACAAGGGGAATAAATTGTGACCAGTGGTGGAAATTTTTGGAAGCAAAGCATCTCAAATAGGTTTCTAGGAACTTGTTTACCACTTTTGTTTCACCATCAAGTTGAGGATGATATGAAATACTCATATTTAGTTGTGTACCTAGAATTTTAAATGGCTCCTGCCAAAATTTTCCGATGAATGTGGGCTCCCTATTTGGGATGATGGAAGTGGGAATTCCATGTAGCTTAAATATGTAATCCATGAAGGATTGTTTGATTGAGAAAGGAGTGAAAGGATGAGATAGGGAACAAAATGACTATGTTTTGAAAGATGACTAACAACCACCATGATGACTAATTATTTTCCCACTTTTAGGAGTCCCACAATAAAATCCATTGAAATTTCTATCCAAATATGTGTTGGGATTGGTATTTGTTGCAATTCTCTGGTATCTTCACTGTATCTCCCTTCTTTATTTGGAAATCATAACTAGGTGTTACAAAGTCTTGGATATCTATTTTCATGACATCCTGTAAGAAGAAAAAATTAATTCTTTCATAGTTTTTATAAAAGATAGAGTGACCGAATATCGGTGATGAATGTAGCTCCTCTAAGACTCATTGGTTTAGGTCTAAATATTTTTCCAAAACAATTCACCCTTTATATCTCAATGTATCTTGTTGCCATGTATAACTTTTAGGTAGGTTGCGATCTACCTAAAGTTGTTGGATGAGATTCCAAGTTTTATTTGATATCCATTCCTTTTGGGACTCCTCATTCCATCTTGGACTTTTTAATGAAAAGGAAAGGAGTGAACCATCCTCCTTGAATTGTCTAGATAAAGTATCAACCAGAACATTCTCTTTATCCTTCTTATAGATCATCTCATAATCATACCCAAACATCTTGGTGACACATTTATGTTGCTCAAGTGAAGACAACTATTGTTCAAGAAAGTAAATTATATTTTGATGGTTAGTCTTGATTTAAAAATGTCTCCATATGAGAGATGTGAAACAAGTCTTCACTACATGAAGGATATCCATTATATTATTCTCATCTGTGGGTTTTCTCAAATTGTGGTGGGACAATTGTGTAATAGTGTATGCTAAGGGGCATCCTTATTCCATCAATACTACTCCGAGACCTCTCCATGAAGAATCCATTCCATGAAAAAATATTATTAAAGTTAGGTACAACTAATATTGAAGCAGTAAACATGGAATTCTTTAAAGTACTGAAGGCATGTGCAACTACCTCACTCCAAACAAAGACATTCTTTTTAAGGAGTGAAGTTAGGGGAGATACAATTTTTCCATAATTTTTCACAAATTTTCGGTAGTAGCCTATAAATCCTAATAATCCCCTCAATATATTTAGTGTTTTGGGATGGTGCCAATATTTCATAGCCACCACTTTCTTGGGATCAACTCATACTCCCTCCTGAATTAAAATGTGACCCAAATATTCAACCTCGGGAGCCCCAAAAACACATTTGAAGTGCTTAAAAAATAATTGGTTGTCTCTCAAGAGTTGTAATGACTAATAAACATGATCCATGTGTGATTCCCATTCTTTAATATAGATCAATATATCATCAAGTAAGACTAGCATAGGAAGGGTTTGGAAATATTTTTCATGAGGGTATAGAAAGTGGATGGAGGATTACAAATGCATAAACGCATAAATAGAAACTATAATGACCTTTGTGTGTTCTAAAGGCTATATTTGGGATGCATTCCTCTTTCATTCTAATTTGTTGGTATACTAAATTTAGATAACGATTAGTGAAAAAAATTCTCTATGAATTTCATCAAGGAGATCATCAATAACAAGGATGGAAAATTTTTCCTTGATCGTAAACTTGTTGAGATCCTGCAAATCTATACACATGCACCAAGTTCCTTCCTTATTTAATACTACAACTACTAGTGATGAGTAATTCCTTGTTTGGCACATATGAACTCTTCCTCCAACATCTCAGGAATGATATTTTCTATTTCATTCTTGTGTGAAAAATGGTGTCGATAAGGATGTACATTTGGTGGTTGAATTATTAGAATCAAGGGAATGATTTGGTCATGCTCTCCTTAGGAAGGGGGTAATCCCTTTGGTGTCTCAAATACTTGATGATGTGTTTCAAGGACTAGCTAAAATTATGGGTGGATTTCTTGTGTCAAGTTATCCATAACTTGTATGGCATTAAATTGGGAAATAATTCCAAAGTGACCTTTATTTAGTAACTTCTCCATGCAATGGGATATGAATATTTTAGGTGAGCTAGCACGAATCTCTTAAAGGGTGTGTACATGAACCTCTTTAGTTAAACTCATATAGAGGTATTTGAAATACTTGTTTATTGGTCCCAATGTTTGTTACCATTCTTTCCCCAATACTATGTTACAACCACCCATATCGATGAAAAAATAGATGGGTTTTGAGATGATAGTCCCCCACTTGGATTTTAACATTTTCACATGTTTCCACACATTTCATCATCCCTCCATTCATGATCATGATTTGAAAGTTCTTCATCGGATGTACAAAACAATGGATTTCGTTTTCCACTCTTGTGAATGAAATTGTGAGTACTTCCATTGTAAAATAGGACTAAAAATTTTTGGTGCTTGATGTAACCCATGTGTTTCAAGGTTTGGGGAGTTCAAATGACTAATAATGCTTGTAGGGAGATGAGTGGTTCTTCATGAGAGAATGGAGTTTGATATCTACTAGAGTTTGAGTGTTGGTGTCTTCAACATGTTACTATGGTGTCTCTTCAATACTTATATCTTTGGTTAAGTCCTGAGTGGTCATATCAATTTGGAGCAATTTATTTTCTTTACATCGATGTCCTTGGGAATTTTTTTCATCACAATTATAACACAATCCCCATATTTGGTGATATTCTATTTATGTTGGAGACAACCCTTGTACTTTTAAGGGATGGGTATGAGTTGTGATTGGGGAAGTACCTTAGGGAGGATGACTGTGAGGAATGCAGGTTGGTTTTTTTGTTTGTGCATTGATGGGTGTCAACACCTCTAGGTCCTTTTGAGTCTCTTTCAGCCATATAGTAATATGTTTCGTTTTAACTTGTGCTCAAATCTCCTCCTTAAGGACACTAATGAAAAAATATTTATAAAAATAATATGTTCTCTTTATAGATGATTAATTTTTCAAAGGATACAATAAAGTCTTTGACTGAGCTTGTTTAGTGTAACCTCGTAAGCCACCCCAAATAATGATTATCTCTCTTGAAAAGTGCATAGATATATTTAACAAAGTGACTCCACGTGATATAGCCCCCATAGTATTTTTTATTCTATTCTCACCATTTATATTTCTTTGAATCTAGATATAGGAACCCACCCTAAGTTTTATCGTGTAATAAGCAATTCCCTAGAGGGAAAAGTAATGTATATGGGGGATCCATCATAATGGGTCAGAATAATCAAACTTGTTCAAGTCCACCTTAGGAGAATGATGCCAAATTTTATTATCCATTTCTCTATTGTTGTATGGACCCAAAGAGGGTTGTGGGTGGATAAACAATACTAAGTTAGAATGTTTTTCCTAGTGTGGCTCATTGTGTCGTGTATACTAGTGATATTCTTCCAGTATGCCCAGAGGTGGAATACCAATAAATTTCTTAGTCAACATCTTTTCAAAGTTGGCTATGTAAAATTGATGTAACTTCTCATATAAATTATTATCCAACTAAACATCTATATTATCATCCAACTTCTCATTCAATCCATTTATGTTCTCTTGAATTATATTAAGTTGACCTTCCACTAATTCCAACCTGCTTGTAGTGGAGTAGGTGGTCATGTTATTAGGGTAAGTATGAGTGATTTGTAAACTTTCATGGATATTCCACTAGAACAATTTGTCACAATAGATCTTATAATATGATGAAATATTTATTTTTCAACTTTATTTACCTGAATATCGTATTCATTATCTCTATATTATCACTCTATTTTTATAGAAAATAACTAAAATATGAAAATAAAAGAACAAGAAAATAAAAAATAAACACCATCCACACAGATAAACACAATCTTTAACATGGGAAACCCAATACGAGAGAAAAACCATCTCAAAGGTGAGGCCTATGCTCTTCTCTGTTAGGGTCCTAACATGCACATAGGTAGAACAATATATTCGGATCTAATAAAGGTCAATATTAGTAAGGCCTTGCAATAAAATAGAATAATTCGAATGTAAGAAGACCTAATAGAAGCTTCCGCTTCTAGAAGGATCTTCCTCTAGATGCTTCTTTTGATAGACATGTTTAGTATAAAGAGGAGTCGAGGGTATGAGAACCATAGCTTGGAGATTATTGTAATAGAGCTCTACTCGACTGGAGGTTTCCCCCTCAAAGAGGCCCATGAACATTGCTCTCAGAATCAAATTGTTATTTATGTTGTTATTCTCATATCATTTCAGTGTTATTGTGGTGATTGTTCTAGTTATATTGTTGTTATTCTGCCATTTCTAGCATTTTATTTATGTTCTACATACCTTTTATATCTAGTATATTACAAGTGGTATCAGATCACTTTCCTTGGCAGAAATTGTAGGTAATTTTTTTTCCAGGGTAGAGACGTATTTCGACGTCTTTAAGCCACATAGATCTGTCATTACATGCATAAACCCGCAGTTGAGGGATTCATTCATGCAGGAAATACGAGTGGTTCTTAAATGCACATATGTTGGCCACCCTTGTAACCCTTGTTGGTACCCCTTCGAGTGGTAGCGCATCAGACATCACCTATGTACGGATTGAACTAGATTTCATGAAGCCCTCTTTAGATAAGTTGATCGGCCACCTGACTGCTATAGTGCCATCGAGAACATCACTTGGGAAGATAATCTCTAGTACCTGGGTAGTCGGGTAGTACGGCTAAGGGTATGATCTATCCTCCTTAGTTAGTGCCC
Source organism: Picea engelmannii (assembly GCA_009831015.1). Lineage (NCBI taxonomy): Eukaryota > Viridiplantae > Streptophyta > Pinopsida > Pinales > Pinaceae > Picea > Picea engelmannii. The sequence goes on along the minus strand of ML853011.1, from coordinate 23,586 downwards.
TGAGATATTGGGCCGAGTACTACTGTTGGACCCCGCACATATATCACAGAGCTATAGAACAGGGAAAACCCTTGTCTTTAGAACCCTTGAATACCTAACCCTTGGGGACAAAAACATAAACAAATTAAAACAGAAAAGATCTATTGTTGCGCAACTGTGTTCGGGTTGCCAAGTAACTACACATTTCTTCTTGGTTAAGCATTTGGGCATTTCATCACTACAATATTCTTCAAACCGGAGTATAAATCCGTAGGTTAAAAAACATTTCACCATTATTTGAGACCTATTCCATTGGATTCATCTCTTCACCCTTCTCACATTCATACATATCATTTTTTGGCAAAAGTTTTGACCCCACCCACCCCTTTTTGGTTCCCTCGTCCTCATGGCCCATACTCGTAGCCAAGACTTGGAAGCTCTCTTTAATACCTTGCAATCTAGTCTCACCGAGACCCAACAAGAAGTGAAACAACTCAGTGCCAATGTTGTCGTCATCAATACAACCATGCAGTCCTCAATGGAGGAAATCAAAGAGGACCTGACCACCCATCTTGAATCTATCATTTTCGTCACTCTGCACCAAGCTTCATATCCCTATAGATAACCCTTCCTCTGACTCACCTCCACATACTGAAGGTGAACGTTCCTCTCATTCCCATAACTTTCAACACCATCACTTTCAATGTGACCTACGCCTTCCACGGGTGGATGTGACCAAATTTGATGGCTCAGACCCCACTAGTTGGGTAACCCAAATGGAACATTATTTCTCTTTATATGACATTACAGATGACTTGGCCAAACTCCAATATGGTGTTCTCCATCTAGATCAAGAATGTTGGCAATGGTGGCAATGGAGAAAAACTTCCTGTCAACGGTATATTGCTTGGACACACTTTGTGGCAGATATTTATGAACTCTTTGACACTGACACTAACCATTTGGGCCATTTGAAAAAGTTGAAACAATCAAGAATAGTGGAAGACTTTATAGCTGCCTTTGAGAACCTGGATTTTCGGACAGAGGGCATGTCTAACGCCTTTTTTTGAGAGTGTTTTATCAGTGGCCTCAAGGATGATATTTAGGCCCATGTCCTCATGGCTCGGCCTTAGAGTTGGGTGGAGGCTACTAAAATAGCTAAAGAAGCACAATAGGTTGTATCTTCTCAAAACTGAAAACCCTCCTTTATCCCTTGCCCTAAGACAGTAAATCCCACTACTCCCTCTACTCCACTAAAGATCCAAAAATTGATCAGAGCTGAAATGGGTGAACGCCAACTCAAAGGCCTTTGTTATAATTATGATGACAAATATTTCCCGAGCCACAAGTGTAAGGAACAAAATATTTTTATGTCCATCTCTGAGGATATTTCGGAAGAGGATGTTGAAACTACCCTTGTGTCTGATTCACCTAAAAACATTGACATAACCCCTCCCTCAGACCCTCCCGAAGTATAAACGATTATTTCTCTCAATGCTCTCACTGGCTTCTCCGCTCCCCAAACTCTCAAGCTAATCGGTTACATCAAGAATCAGAAGGTCATCATTCTGGTTGATAGTGGAAGAACCCATAACTTTATTCATCGCCGCATTTCCCAAGAAACTCATTGCTACATCCATGCCGTCAATAATTTCCAAATCATGATTTCCAATGGTGGTTCCATGAAATGTGGAGGGCGTTGTGAAAATGTGAGTCTTCAAATTGGTGACTACCACCTGAAATATCATATGTTTTCTATCGACATGGGTGGTTGTGACATTGTGTTGGGTGCAGACTCGCTAAGGACTTTGGGTCGCATTCTCATGGATTTTAAGGAATTAACCATGCAATTCTACCAAGAGGGCCACCAATATAAGTTCTAAGGAATCACCATCGGTTCACCTGAGATCATTAGTTCCCATCGCATGGAAAAGATTCTAAAAAAAGGTCATTTTGGTGTTATTGCCCAACTCCATGTCATACAAGAAACAAAGACACCCTCGGTACCGCAAGACCTCCAAGCCATCCTTTCTAAACATCAAGTGGTCTTTTACACTCACAAAGGAATCCCTCCTTACCGTGGTGTTAATGATCATCCATTCCCCTTGTACCCAGAAGCCTTCCTCCCAATATCTGTCTGTATCGTCACCCCTTTTCCCAAAAAAATGAAAGTGAGAAAATGGTCCAGGAACTCCTTAATGCAGGTGTTATCCGCCCTAGTACGAGCCCCTACTCTTCTCCTATGGTCATGGTCCTGAAGAAATAAGGTTCTTGTAAAATTTGTCCCGACTTCCGTGCACTCAACAAACTTACCATTAAAGACAAATTTCCCATTCCTATCATTGATGACCTGCTGGATGAATTGAGTGGCACCCAATTCTTTACTAAACTTGTTCTTCGTTCAGGCTACCACCAGATACGTATGAAAGAGGTAGACATTCCCAAGACTTCCTTTATAACTCATGAGGGCCACTATGAGTTTTTGGTCATGCCCTTTGGCTTGTGTAATGCCCCCTCCACCTTCCAAAACCTCATGAATCATGTCTTCCATCCTTTTCTCTGTCATTGTGTCTTAGTTTTCTTTGATGATATCCTCATCTATAACAAAACCTGGATAAACCATATTTCTCATGTGGATCGAGTTATCCATCTACTCTCTTAGCACCAACGTTTTCTAAAAAAGTCTAAATATGCTTTTGGCACCTTAGAAGTAGAATACTTGGTCATCTGGTTGGAAAGGATGGCGTTAGGGTGGATCCTAAAAAGATTGAAGCTATGCAAGACTGGCCTCACCCAAAGACTCTCAAACGCTTGCATGGATTTCTGGGCTTAACAGGGTATTATCGCAAGTTTGTTAAGAATTATGGAAAGATTGCAGCACCTCTCACTGTTCTCCAAAAAAGAGAACTCTTTCACTTGGAATCTAGCCGCTGCTTAAGATTTTCAAAACTTGAAGGTGGCCATGTCCACCACTCTAGTCCTGGCCCTTCCTGATTTCACAAAGACTTTTGTCTTGGAATGTGATGCCTCAAGGAAGGAACTGATGCTGTCCTTATGCAGGAGGGTCAACTTTTGGCCTTTACCAACAAGAAACTATCTGAAAGAAATCTGGGCAAATCAATCTATGAAAATAAAATGTTGGCTATTTTGCATGCTTTTGATCTGTGGAACCCTTATCTATTGGGGCAACGTTTCCAAATTAAGACAAACCATCAAAGCCTCAATTATTTTCTGGAACAACACATTTCCTCCTCGGAGAAACAAAAATGGGTGACTAAGCTCTTTGGATATGATTATGAGATCATTTACAAGAAAGGCAAAGACAATGTGGTTGCGGATGCACTTTGCCGAAAATATGAAGATGAAGGATCCATTTTTTTATCTTTCCTTCATTATACCAGATTAGGTCCAAGCCGTTCACCAGGAATGGCTACAAGATCCCAAAAGTTCGCATCTGATCCAACAATTGCAGTCCAATGCTCCAGCTTCCCCAGGGTACTCTTGGATCCATGATGAGCTTCGATACAAAGGCCATTTGTATTTAAGTAAACAATCAAAGATTAAATCCACGGTACTTTTTGAGCTTCATGCTACACCCATAGCGGGGCACTCTGGGTTCACCAAAACCTATGACAGGGTCAAACGTTCTTTTTTCTGGGATGGTATGAAACAAGACATTTGTAATTTTTTCATTGAATGTGATGTGTGTCAATGCAACAAGGGAGAAACAGTCAAATATCTAAGCACACTACAACTGCTTCCGATTCCACCTGTTATTTGGAAGGATATCTCGATGAATTTTATTACTGCCTTACCCAAATCGAGAAATAAATCATTTATCATGGTGGTTGTTGATCGCCTTTCCAAGTATGCTCATTTCTATGCTCATTTCGGTGCTCTTCCACATTGTATCACATTTTCATGGATCAAGTATTCAAGCGTCATGGCATGCCGCACTCTATTGTTTCTAATCGCGACCCAAATTTCACAAGTAGTTTTTGGCAAGAAATGTTCAAGCTACAAGGCACCCAATTGCATCTCAACACAACTTATCATCCCCAGACTGAGGTTCAAACGAAAGTTGTCAACAAGTGTTTGGAAACATATTTGAGGTGTTTTGCCTCGGAAAAGAAAAATCAGTGGGCTCAATGGTTACCCCTAGCTGAATGGTGGTACAACACTTCATACCATACATCTACACGCATGACTCCTTTTGAAGTGGTATATGGAAATAAGACACCTTCAGTTCTCTCATACTTACCTGGCCGTGTCTCAAAGGTCCAGGTAGTTGACCAAACACTTATAGTTTGAGAGGTTATTCTTCGTACCCTCAAAGAGAATTTGGTCATGGCACATAATCACATGAAGCAACAAGCACATCAAGGTCGCTCTAAACGTCAATTTGCAGAAGGGGATCAGGTGTTTCTTCGACTGCAACCTTACAAGCAAACTTTCCTCAAGGCCAAGCATTGTCAGAAGCTAGCGTCCAAATTTTATCATCCTTATACCATTCTCATGCATGTGGGAAAAGTATCATATCAGTTATCTTTTCCCAGTCATTCAAAGCTACATCTTGTTTTTCATGTTTCATGTTTAAATAAGGTGATTGGAACTAAGTGCCCAAACCAACCCTATCGATTTAGCCGAAGAAGGATCCATTTGGCTACAACCACAAGCAGTTTTGGACCAACGTGAGCGTCGCCTGCGTCAGAGAACCATCAAGGAAGTGTTAGTCCAGTGGAAGGATACAACTCTAGCAGATGCCACTTGGGAACCAACCACCATTCTGCAACAATTTCCACATCTCAAGCCTTGAGGACAAGGCTATTTTTTAAGGGGGAGGGCATGTTAGGGTCCTAACCTGCACATGGGTAGAACAATATATTTGGATGTAATAAAGGTCAATATTAATAAGGCCTTGCAATAAAATAGAATAAGTCAAATGTAAGAAGACCTAATAGAAGCATCCGCTTCTAGAAGGATCTTCCTCTAGATGCTTCTTTTGATAAACATATTTAGTATAAATAGGAGTCGAGGGTATGAGAACCCTATATTGGAGACTATTGTAATAGAGCTCTGCTCGAATGGAGGTTTCCCCCTTGAAGAGGCCCGCGAACATTGCTCTTAGAATCAAAGAGTTATTTGTGTTGTTATTCTCATATCATTTCAGTGTTATTGTGGTGATTGTTCTGGTTATATTGTTGTTATTCTGCCATTTCTAGCATTTTATTTTTGTTTTGCATACCTTTTTTATCTGGTATATTACATTCTCTTTTTTCTTTAGTTATCAAAATGCAAATACAAAGGAATAAGCACTCACTATGAAGTTGCATATGACAATGTGACCTGAAAGGATGCTATAAAATCTTCCTCCACCTATGTTTTTCTCTAAAAATACCACTCCTAGATGTTTTTATCAACCATGGAACAAGTACAATGCTAAATAATGGAACCCCATCTTCTCCTAGTAGGCCAATATTTAATATAGCCCGATAGTCATCTAGGGTTAGGGATTTGACTTCCTCAACCCTTAATTAGTAATAATGTTTGGACCATATATAATATTCTTGAAAATAAACACATGTCTAGCCCCACATGTCTGATTAACGGGGATTGATGTGGCATCCAAACGTACCATGGTGGTCAACAAGGTAGGTAAACTTTTGGGAGGCATAACATTCACATGCAAGCTCAGATTGAGGTGGTTTTTGCACCGTTGGAAAAGTATTGATGTGTAGAAAATTTTTAGACGATATATAAGGAATGTTTTGGCCAAGGAATTTTATTTAATGCGTAAAAATAGATATGGAAGTTTTTGGATCCAATTTTATAAACTAGGACATGTCGCTAAAATGGCCCTACTAGTCAATTCATCCAATTGTTTCCTCCCATAAAGTACCAAGATATATGAAAAATTATATGGTGATACAATATAGATAATACCTCCCCATTTAGGGAGAATTTTGGTACCAATAATGCTAATTGAATGAGGTTATCAAATTTTTCCTCTACCTTCTCCCTGGAGTACCATTTTTATTTTCCTACAATTTGTCCCTTCAAACTAATATGCCAAAGGTAATGCTACCCCTGTCTTATATTTTTGGACTTACTCTGTGTTGATGAGGGATAAATATACCTATGTAAATAGAAAGGGTCACCGCCAATAATAACTCCCAATAAAAAATCTTACTGTTTGAATAGGGAACCCATCCAAATTCTATCATGATAGGTCTTGGTTTTATTCGTTGTGGCCCAGTACACGATGAAGGTTTCATCAGATAAAGTATGAAATGTAGATAATCTAATATGAATGTGTCCTAAATAAACTAAGGAAACCAAAAGGTAAATGTAGAACTAGCCATGTGTTGGAAAATTGGTTGTCATTGATGTCAAGCCTAGTAGAAGCCCTGAAGTAGGTCTAGAAGCCCCTAGAAGGTTTATTTGAAGGATTCTCCAAAGTAGTACCCTTATGATGTAGCTGTAAGCATGGACCTCATGGTAATATGCTTTGAATAAGTTTACAAGAATCCCTGGTTTCTACGAAAAAAATTTACAATGTGTGGTCAAGAAGCCCTAAAAATATGGCAGGAAGCCCTAGAGGTGTGGTCATGAAGCCCAAAGTTGATTGTAGAAAAATAGTATGAATGAAATTGAAAATTCATGTGAAACATCCATGAATTGATAGTCCTCATAAATTCATTTCAAATGGTAGGTGGAACGCGATGTGGTTCCTCATGGCTGAGGAGATATGCCCTCTTAAAGATAATCATGTAAAATTTACCCCTAAATGATTGTAAACAAGAAGTTATAAGTTGGCCCTAAAATCAAGTAAAGGAGAAAATCGGTTGCAAAAATAAGTTATAGTTCGGTCATAAAGACAATTAAAGGAGGCACTTGGAAGGATATAAATACACATCAATATCTTATCATTTTTCTATTGAGAAAATTTGAGATCTCTTAGTGCAAGTGAAGTAGCGAAGTCATGCGAAGGAGGGAGTTATGGAAGTTGCAGATGTGAGAAGGTTTTAGGAAACCCTATTTGAGGCGACCCCCATGGTTCAAGTATAGTGTGTTCCATTAGGATCCCACTGGTTTTCCAATACTCATCACACGAGGCCCTGCTCGTTGCTCATTCCAGTCCCATGAGGTTGAGGAAGGGTTTGAGGAAGATGCTATATTCTTGATGATGAAGTTGAAGAAGGTTTGATGGTCCTAGATCTCATGCATTAGGGTCTCTACATGATAAAAGGTATTTTTTTCTATATTTCTTGAGGCTTACATCTTGGAGGTTTTGGTATATGATTTGAGGCATATCTTGAAGTTTTGACACATGATTGAGGTATATCTTGGAGGTTTTTGGCACATGGTTTGATGCATATCTTGGTGATTTTGGGTATATGATTTTGGGGATATCTTGGCATAATATTTATGTGGTTTTGGGTTGAAACCATTTTGATGATGATGTATCAGTGACAATAATAGTGACAGGTTGATTCTCTCATTTATATTTTAGGGAGTAAGGAAGGGGAAAGGAAAGGTGGTTGGAGCCTCCTTCCAATTAAAGCTGGAAAATTTAGGAAGTTGTAGCTTCCTTGAGGTTGGAGCCTGTAAAATAGGGGGTTGGTGCATCCTTTCAATTGGTATTGGATAATTTTTGGAAGTTAGTGCTTCCGGTGGATGTAATATTCCGATAAATTAAAAAGTGTTCTCTGGTTTTCTCCCATTTGGGTTTCCACGTAAAACTCTTGTGTATTGCATATCTAGGATTATATGTTTATGATATCTTGAATGAAACAATATATTGAATGCATTCATAAGTGATAAATTATTGATGACTTAATGTTTACATGTGATACAAAATATTAAAAGGTGCATAATTTTGATTCACCCCCATCTCAGTATTAGTGAATATTCCAACAATTGGTATCAGAGCAGGTCCTTCAGAAACATCCTAACCAATGGAAGGTAGATCATGGAGTGCACTAAGAATGAAACACCAATGTTTTTTGGTTAGAACTATGACTTTTGGAGAAGAAGGATGAAAACACTTTTGCAAGAACAAAGATTTGATGTTTGGAAAG